>PVJX010021169.1:0-32286 GCA_004027295.1 Dolichotis patagonum
TGGCTTTATACTATTGTGATATGTTTGATATTATTGTATTTGAAACTATGCTCAACTATAGCAGAGTAAGAGATATGGTGTTAGCTACTGTTGATGTCCAGTTGACTTAATGTAAAGTACTGTGTTGCCTATGTTGTCCTGTTCTGATCTGCTCTGTACTGCCCCCTTTTGTTTTATTCTCTTTCAAATTAAAAAAAAAGAAAGAAAGAAAAAATCTATTTTGGTGATATAGGCCAACATACAATTTACATTAAGTTTTTAAATATTTAAGCAAAAATCCTGGAGATAAAAATTACTCCATGGTTTAAAATCTTGGTATCAGCGTCACAGAATTAAAAGTTAGCTTTTTAATTTGTTGACTGACTAGGCAAGTTACCAAACTTCTCTGAATTTCAGTTCTCAAATCTACAAAATGGTAAATACTAGAGTTTAGATGAAGGAACAGGGATTTAGCTCAGTGGCTCAAGCACTTGCCTGCTAAGTGTGAGGTTGTGAGTTTGATCCCCAGTACCAAAAAAAAAAAAAAAAAGATATGTAGAATTTAGATGAAGACCAGTCATCACTACTGCTACCCATGAACGCTGTAACACTGTCTCATTCTATGGAAGGTCCCCGGCACTCACATTCCCTGACTTCATAAATATCACCCCACTGCACACAATTCTCACATGAGTCAAACATCAAAAATATATCAGGCAGAAAGTATTTTTCAAGAGCATCTATTCTAAAACTTCACTGCCTTATCTTAGAAAGAAATTCTTTATAACATGTACTGCTTTAGCATTCAGTGGGAAAAAAAACACATGACCCTTGGGAAAAATGTAATTATCACTAGTAAAACATCATTATTGTACACTTTTTTAAAAAATTATACATGAACAACTATTTCCAAGATGACAGTATGTAACTTATCAAGTAGTAATTTCTTAGTGGTTTTTTTGTTGTTGTTCTTTTCTTTTTTTCCTTTGGAATTCTGTATTGTTGCTACCATTTTTTCTGTTTTGTTTTGTTGTTTTTTTTTCTCTCTCTCTCTTTAAATAAAATTTTAAAAATAAAAACATAAAATTATACAGTTTTGTAAGAAAAGCACTGAGAAGCTAATATCTAAATCTCTTTTCCATACATTTCTGGATCTCTTAATTAAATACAACTTCTAAAATTCTGAAACTGCAAGCAGTATGATCGCTAAACTCCTAAATTGACATCATCAGAAAACCATCATTCTAGATAAAACTCACACAGTTGCCATATTCCCCCAAAAAACTACAGATACCTTCCTCGTAAGATGGACCAAGCTATACAAGGCCTTGTAGATTCAACATCTTCCAGAATCTACTTTTCCCCAATGGATAATATCCCAAGGTGACTTACACTGATACTGATTGGTTGAAAAGTCACAAAGCACAACTTTACAACCAAATGAAGCACTTCCCACAGCGCCGTTTCTTACCAAAAAACACTCATTTGAATTGTATTCCATTTATGAATAACAAATATTGTTTAATCCATTTTGGTATAGTGTTCTATTTACATAATTTCAGGTTGATGTCATTTTTAATGTTTTAATATAAATTTACATTAAAAGCCTCCGGATCATAGATTATAATTTGCATTAAATAATGACATTTCTGAAAGCCAAGAAAACTAGGCATACCAGGTAAATTATTCATTTTTCTGTTAAATTAGTCTTACATTTTGAATTATATTTCTTGCTAATCATATCTGAATAGTACAAATTCCTAAATTAATAGCAGTCGATCCTCTTCAACTAATCCCTCACACCCTACCTGCTAAGTCCCTAATCTTGTGGCTAACAGGTATAAGGATCAGGGCTTTGTGGAAGACTGGTTTGCACTGAGCTCTGCTCCAGAGACCAAACCAAAACGGGGCCACTCGTGCTGACCTTGCACCTGTTTCACCCCGCCAAGCCAAAGCTGCACTGTTATCCGACCTGCCAAGAAACCCGCAAAGAGAACAGTCAACCCCAAACCTCCCGGGTGAGGCTGACCTGGCAATAAATGGCCCCTGCTTCACCTTTACGAGGTAAGGAACTGGCGATGACCAGCGTTCCGCTTTCCTTCGCTGCCGACGGGGTCCAGCACCTTTGCTCAGCTGCCCGAGGCACCATTCTAATTGATAAAACGACGTGTTACCCAGTTCCAGGGCTGGGAGCGCGGGCCAACCATGAACTGTAAGTTAATTTGTTTTAATGTTCTTTTGGCCATTCTGTAGGGAAAATGGGAGACGAGTGGAAATACAGAAGGGAAGAAGGAGCTTTCAATACTTTAGGTGTCTCCGGAAGCAGCTCAGTAGTAGGGCACTGGCTTAGCATAGGGCTGATCCCCTAAAACACAGGAACACACACACACGCCCATCACCCGTGCAGACCCAAACCCCAGCGGGCATCCACCTGCCCTCTCTCAGGAGCAGCCGTGAGCTGTGCATCTCTGATCACTCTCAGCTCCAGAGGCAGAGCAGGGGCCCAGCCCTGCCACTGTCCTGTCCCGTCCTCAGGAATGGCAATCAGGGACAGTCTTTGGCAGTCTGTCTGAAAGACGGTACTTCCCACCGTGCTTGGTATCAGGACGGTGCCGGGGCGGTCCCCTCAGCTCCTTGAGGGGAGCCTGCACTGCCGGGGATCCCACAGCCCCTGTAAGCCCTTCCAGACGGCCCTGGCTCTGGGAGCGAGCGCGCCATCCGTTCTTCAGGACAAGATGAGCGCTGCACTTCTCAGCTGTAGGAACTGGTTTTTTCCCTAAACCAAGTGGGGTTAAGTTTTCTGCTCTAGTTTTGCTTTTAGTTATTTGGAACTGGCAGAGTTAGTGGATAAATCAAGACCTTTGACATCCTACTGATAACCTACGAAGTACCCAGAAATGCAGCTGCTCAGTGTCCTCATCACTGACATGTCCGATGTGTCCTTTCTCTCCAAATTGCTGACTCATCGTTCAGAGCGTTTCCGTCAACCTAGCAAACGGTGCCCAACTTTCATATCATAAAAGTGTACAACGTAATCTATGCAAACACAGTGTATGGGATAATGAAAATGTTCCTATGCACCATTCATGAAATTATTTTCAGGTATTTTTAAAACCTACGAAACAAAACTGAAGGAGACATTATTACTCACAGTGTGTAATTAGGAGCTAGGATTTTTTAAAAGTTGACATGGCATTAACACCTCACAATTGGTCAATGGGACAGACCTGGTCTTCGTTAGTCTTCAGGATCTTTATGTTTGCTCTTTTCAGCACTCCACTGATGTTTCATCTTGAAAAGCTTATTGGTGCTAATTGTAAGTAAGCATTAGTTCCATCGAATTAAGAATTATGAGGCTTTTTAAAATAGTAAACCTTTGCAAAAGGGAAAAGGACAAAGAGATGGTGGAGGAGCAAGGGAGAAGAATATGTCATTGTGTCCACAATGAACGTAAATGGACTTATAATTTAAAATAAATACAATTTTTTTAAAAAATGAAATAGTATAGTCTTACCTAAATCAATATCTCGAATTCCCATGTACAATTCAAGAAGATTGTCAATCTTCTCAATCGCCTTTGCTTTGGCTTCAGAAGGCTTTGTCAAAGAAAAGAGAAGTCAGATGTTACATTTTTATGATGCAATCTCTTGGTCATTGGGGCACATGGAAGGAGAAATGGGGTACAGAACCAGTTCATGGTGATGGATTTCAGCTTATTGTAGTGTAAATATATGTAGAATGCACTCTCTAAATAAATACAAATCAATACAGTAAATCTTACTTTTAGCGTCAGCATCAAATATTATGGATTAAAAAAAAAAAAACCTGGAACTCAGTTCCCAAGGAGCAAAGTACCTAGATGGGGATACAGATGTAAAAATAAATGACCATGTAATGATTTTAAAGGACATAAAAAGTACAGAGCCGCCACGGGGGCAGAGGTAAATTTGTATCTTTTAAGAGTTTGGGAAGAAAGAACAAAAGGTCCATTGAGATGAGTCTACACAAGATGGCCAGGAAACAAGAAGGCAGTGCCACTAGAGAACACAGTGCCAAGCATGACAAGGCTGGAGGTGGCCTGCGTGCCACCAGGATTTCAGTCTTCATAGCACAGGCCAAGGTCTCCAAGGTCTTGATGGCTAGTCCCAGTATCCTCCTTTATTATTTATTATTTAACTTCATTGTATATATTTTTTATAAATTAGATGTATTACCCAATTAATATATCAAGTTTATTATGGAAACACCCACAAAAAAGGAAATTGTGTAAAGAAGAAATTAATGGTGAAATTTTTAAATAGTTTTTGTTTCTTGTAGCAATGATACTAAAACATCTCATTCTTCCTAAAACTATTATTAACAAATTTCAGTTAAAAAAAAATATGATTATGTTCTGACATTCTTTTTAAAAAATTTTAGCTGGCATGGAGGTATACCTATAATCCCAGCACTCAGGAGGCTGAGGCAAGAGGATTGCTGTGAGTTCAAGGCCAGCCTGAGTTATACAGTGAGTTCAAGGCCAGCCTGTCTACTAAGACCCTGTCTCAAAAATAATCTTAGTTTTGGCTGAGGGTTTAGTCCAGCAGCACAAGCGCCAGCCCGGAAAGTGCAAGGTCATGAGTTCAATCCCTGGTACCAAAAAAAATCTTAGTTTTGGATTTCGTAGGTCTAGTTCTACATTCATATTATTTCATTTCTTGGCTTTAAAGGACTTTGTAACAAACATGGAATTGCTCAAAGATGTTTAATACTCACCTATAGGTTCAAATGCAGAATTGAATAGTTGTTACAAGAAATCCACACAATTTTTAGTATTATCATAATTATATGTTACCTTGTATCCTCAAAACTTATTAAAGTTATCTATTTTAATCATGTATTTGATAACAAAATTTACTTTATATCCTTGAGACTATCAATATAATCTTCTCTCTTTTATCTTTTGTGGTTTTTTTTTTAATTATGGAATCCAAGACCATGCACACGCTAGGCAAGCACTCACCACTGAGCAACATTCAGTCCTTTGACATTTTTCTGTGCAAGAACCAAGCAATAACAATAACATGTCTTGAATCATCCATGTACAGCAGCAGGCTACCCAAAGTCCCTTAGGTGTTGCTCCCTCCTTGTAGTTCCTACCAGGCCTTTCACACCCTGACCACCCCATTCCTTCAGCCTCATCACCTCCCCACCCCCAGCCCTCCTGCTACCACACCCTCCAGTCCCCAAGCCCAGGGTCGCTTTGTGTCTAGGACGCTTCTCTCCCCACCTGCAACCAGCTTGGTCGTTCTTCCAGAAGGAACCTCTCATGATCTGCTCTCTCCCCACCAGTTCATCAACCCCTCCTCTGTGACACTGTGGGCCTGGAAACCTGCCTCTATTAAGCTTCTCTTCCTGCCTTTCTCCCTTTAGAGGAGGAACAAGGTCTTTACTCATTTTTGTGTCACCAACACCTGGACTGTGCCCAGTTCAGCAAATACAATGAATCCAGTTCAGGGTATGCAAGTGGAGTAGCATTCAGCTCTCAGAATTTGTGCCAAGTTATAAGAAGATGATTTGTTTCAATCATTCGTTAAGTCCTCCAAATCCTTCAGTGTTTGAAACGAGACTGCAAATTACTGGTATCATATTTAGTATTACACCAGACCAGATTTTTCCTTTCAATGATGAGCTATTTTTAATTGACCTGTTTAATTAAACAGGCTATGCGAATAAGGGTGGATTTGGGGATGTTTATTTTTGAATCTTTCCTACCTCCCCCGAGAGATCTGAAGCAGCTTTTTTCCACCCCAGGACCTTACATACAGCAGGTGCCTGGCAAAGACTCACTATGTCAGCTATGGGGCCTTCCTGAAGGGGCACCCTCCGCAAACTGTCTTAAGCCTGCTCCCCTTTTCTGAGTCTCCAGCAGAGAGCAGGACTCACACAGCTCCCCAGAACCAGCTCCTCCCCACTTCACTCCCATTCTCCTATATATTTCTTCTACTCTGGCTTGATCATTTCCTCCAGAAGCACCTGGGCCCCGGGCAACACACCAGGCAGCGCACTAGGCAACAGGAAAGGAGAGCTTTGAAATGAGCAGACGCTGGCTGACTCCACAAACCTCATCAGATCTCATTTCCAAGATGCTTTCTGCTGGTCCCTGTCTCCTAACTGCCATTTGGCTCCAGATCAATCCTCTCACTCCCCCAGAGACCCAGAGACCCACCTCAGAGTCTTCTTCTGGATTCTCCAAAACGGTCGCCATCCTAAGTGACCCAGACATTCCCCAAAACACCCTGGGACTGCGGTTCTGTGGGTGTCTGCTCTCACAAATGGCCCCAGCCTGCTACTGGACACCGTCACCCAACAAGGCCTGGGTTCCTGCCTGGAAAGAGCCCCTAACTGTCCTCCTGGTGCATGTGTGCAGCCCACAGGAGCCCAGCATCAGGAGGCCACGGGACGTCTTCGTCACCATCGTCTTCACACTGTGAAGGGACCTGTGGCTGCCACCCAAGCCCTGCCATGCTCTTCTCCCCTTTTCTGACCCCATTGAGCGCTCCTCCTGGTATTGTGCACTCAAGTGCTGACCTTTCCGTAGATACACATTAGAAATCCTGGCTTTTCTCAAATTAAATCAAATCCATTATTCATTCATTCATTCAGCAAAGACTGGAGCTGGTGTGACTCATCGTGTAGTATCTAGGAGCAGTGAGAGAGACACGGAGCAAAGGAGAAACAGGACAGGTGAAATTAAGCAAAGACATGAGTCCTACTATGTTCAGATTTCAAGCTCTAACACTGGGTGGCAAGGGGGGTAAAGAGAACCACAGTGCATACGGGACACCCAGAAAAGGTCTCAAGGAGAAGCTTGTGTGTGGGCAGGAAGCCAAAGGCAAGGAGCAAGCCCTGCCTACATGGGTCAAACATCCAGGTGGTGGTGACGGTAGAACCAAGACCCTGAGGTAGGGAAACTTCCGGAGTGGTTGGGGACAGGGAAGAGGCCCATGTGGCTGAAGCAAAGGAACCACGGGAGACATGATTGGGAGGAAGTGTGCTGGCGGCTCGTGCTGGTGCTAAAGCGCCGGCTTTATTCTGAGTGACACAGGCCGGGGTGAGGAGCACCTGGGAACAGGAAAGTGACATCCCCTCTCTTGTGTTTCTAGAGGATGATTCTGGCTGCAGGGCTGAGCACAGGTGAAAAAGGAGAAGGCCGAGGAGGACCACGGTCCTGGGGCCAGAGCAGGGGCGAGGGGGCCAGAGCTGTTGGACTCCGGTACATTACAGATGCCAATGCTGCAGGATCAGTAGGGAAGGGGAGAGGGGTTCGAAGGCTACAGGAGACGTCAACTGAGGCGGCTGACTTCATGAACACAGGCTTTCACTATCAAGAGCTCCCTAAGTATCTCTACTCCAAAACTTTCTCTTGACTCTCAACTTTGGATGCTTTATTTTTTTTTTCATAGTCCATGCTTTGATCAGAAAAAAATGGCATTTTTATTTAACTTTATGAGTTTACATTTCCAGCTTTAATACCCATGAATGACTACAGGTTTCCAAGCAGAATGAGAACCAAATGAACATAACATACCATTTCCTCCACAGTGGCTGGACCTTTTGATCTCAGACACAGGGTCCCTCTCGCATTACCAATATTTTCTGCCGATGTCTTTCCAGCTTTTGACCTTGGTCCTACTTCTGCAAACATCAATGAACAGAAAAAGATGGACATATATTCTGGAGGAATTCCAACAGATTGTTGTGAAAGTAATGTGTTTTCTTTCACAAAACTACACGGAAGTATTGCATAGACAAATCTTCTTAAAGAATTACCTAAAGCACAACAAATCCACCTGACAGCCCTTGTCCTCATATGGGAAGCTCTAGGATACAGCTATATCCAAAAAGAAGAGGAGAATGTACTGTAACAAAGGCTGGATGTTACAAAGGGGCAAAAACATAAAACAGTTGACAGTTCAGTGGGATGTCAGCCAGCTCATGGAGGAGGCAGACATTGTGTCTTGATAAGGGAGAGAGACCAAGGCCCCACTTGAGATAATATTTGAGTAGCAACTCTCTGCTTGATGCTTTGTGTACAAAATCCTACTTAATACGCATACCAAACTATGCAGCCAGCTATCATAGGCTGGTAAGAGAACTACACTCTGTAAGATGGGGAGCAGAGATTCAAACCCAGGTCTTGTGATCCCAAAGTCAGTACACTCAACCACGCTCTGTCGTTCCCACACCTCTTGGAAGTACAAGTGATAAATTCAAAGGTGACACCCTAGGAGAGGCAGAGTCTACAAGAAACACAGGGAGGAGCAGCTTCCAGGAAGGAATTCCCCCAAAGACAGCAGGGACAGGAACTGGGAGCAGTGGCCCCGACACCCCTTCCTGGATGGTGACTTTGTGTTTGTGTTTCACAGTGCACCCAAAGTCACCCGCCCAACTCCCCACGCCAAACTGTAACATAAATGAGTGAAAGGGAAGGTGGGACTGGGGCAGGGCACCCTCATGAGACCACCCCACAACCGAGCGCCCAGTGGGAACGCAGCCCTGCTTAGCCAGCGCTACTGTTCTGTAAAGAAATTATATACTCAGAGTTTGTATGAATTTCCTGGGCTCTCAGTCCAGGCAATTAAGCCACACAAACATATTGGCAAGAAGGAAAGAGGCACGATTCTAAACACAAGTCACCACTTTACAGTCCCTGTAAATATCCCCGGTCCACACCCCCCTGGCGGAGGGCATTTTAGCGGCGGGCAGCATGGCCAAGCCTGAAGGAAGCCGCAGCAGAGAACTGGAGGTGACAGAGCTCCCGAGAAGCCTCAGACAGGACAGGACGGCAAGGCGAGAGCACGGCGAGGTCTGTGCACGGCAAGGTCTGTGCCGAGGTCTCCAGACACAGCTGTGTGTGCAGTTTCTTCCCCACTTACCATAACCCCCATCCTTGGCCACATACTGTTTTCTATTACGGATTTTGCATATTCAGTTTTAACCTTCAATTAGGGGAAGACCAAAACATGAAACACATTTCCCCCTGAAAATGAAATTCTAAGCAATTATTATGCAATGTGTACACTAGTTTCCCCAAGCAAAAACCTATCATGGCGGCGGGAAATCTGGGGAGCACTCAAGTGCTAGTCATCGTGACCCAACAGGTTCCCAGAAAATTAAAGCTGAATCATCGAGTCTACAGCATCAGCATCAGCCTTGCCAGTTACTGTGTGCCCTGAGGGAAGGAGGAAGTGTTCTCAGCCACGCAGCACATGGTTTCAAAACCACATTCCAAGACAAACATCGCGTTACTCTGTCATCAGCGTGGTCCAAGACTGTGCTCCCCTCACCAACATGCGTGCCCCCAGCCTGCATCGTCAACTCCCCAAGGGGCTAAAGGCAGCTCAGCTCAACTGCACTAACCATCACACAGCGCGCATGCGCCAGCACGAACGCTGCGATTTCACCAAAGAAACCCCTGAGTGTAATTTGTCCTCCCAAAACATTTCCTACAGGGTAAAAAGGAAACTGCTCCCCTAACAACGACATACAGGTTTCTAATTGAAAAGCAATGCATTGGCATTTTGACTTATCAAGTGTCCCTTGTAAGTTGTGTGAGTATGAACTTTCCCTGGATAACTAAACCACCCCAGATTCACCGGAAAACTAGGTTTCTGATATTTACAAAACTAAGGACCCAGCTGCTGGACAATGGAGCTTCACAAAGATACAGTCACCCCTTCCCAAAAAGTGAGCTGGCCTCCCTAGATGGTACCTCTGTCTTATCTTGCTTTTTCCTGCAACACCAGCAGCCAGACAGACAAATGTATGTAAAATAGAAGACTGATTATCAGCAAACTATCTTTAGTGCAGTTTTAAGCTCACAGCAAAACTGAGCTGAATGGACACAACTTTCCCATGTACCCTCTTCCCCCATTATCAGCATCCCCACCATACGAGACATTTGTCACAACTGATGGACCTACACCAGCAGGTCACCACCCAACGTCCATGGCCGACACTGGCGTTCACCTGGGGAACTCACAGCCAATGCGCTTAGATAAATGTGTAATAACATGAATCCACCGTAATCAGTTTGTGCTGAATAGGATCACAACCCTAAAATCCTCTCTTACCTACCTATTCATCCACGCCATTTCCTTTCTTTGACCTGGGATTGGGTTGAACCCAGGGTCTCTGTGCAAACTAGGTAGGTGCTCACCGCTGAGCTACATTCTCTGCTCTCATCCTAGATTTTGTAATCTCCACGCATTGGGCAAGCGTCTTCTTGAAAGTGGCGTTTCCATAGTAACCACTTGGTGGCACCAAAGCAGAAGTTAAATTTTAGATCCTGGCTTGGCCTGACCTCCAGAAAGGCAGTTTTCACCTCTAAGAAAACAGGACCCAGGTTGCTCCCCTGTTCAGGCACAGAAGCTGACCTGTTTATACCTAAGAACAAGCAAGACAGTGCTACTCACCTGCAGTGGGGAAACAGGTTTTGTGTTGAGGGAATGTTTTGAGGATTTTGAAGTTAACAGTCTGGCCTACTTTCAGGTGCTGGCCTGCCTAAGCAGGTTTGACCCGCTGAGCCGCGCCCTAAGCCAGTCACTTGAGTGATGGATTCACAGGAGGCCTCAGGGCTGAATCAGGAGAAGGCTAGGGTTCACTCCGGTCTGTGGCACCCAGCCGCAGCTGGCTGAGTCACTGGCTTCCCCACCTGTGAAGTGCATGACCATCTGCCCCACTCAGGTCACCCAGGGCTGGGACGCCCCACCCAGGGGGCGCCTAGCTGCAGCTGAGTCTCCAAAAAGTCACGTTTGTCCCCAGATCTTATCGTGGCACTCATATCTTTCACTCTGTGGCTGAATTTGAAAGTACATGAGCTGATGAAATGAATGTGGAAGGAGCAGTGATTGCTAGACTAGGTTGTCTGCGTTGGAATGCCTCCATAAAAGTGAATTGCATATAATAATAATAATAATAGGTGTGGCCAAGATGACTCTAGGAGACTGGAGAAAAAATGTCTTTAAACATCTACCAATGCATATAGTGTATTTTTTTTAAAGAACAGAGCTCACAGATCTGCACTAATTGATATAAGAAAAACTCCATAGAATACCAATTTGTGATTCTATTTAAAGAAAAAGTCTTTCTATCAAGAGTATAAAAGACCACATTTTTACGTTTTAAATCATAATAAGACAGTTTATAGGTACACATGGAGTATGATCAAAAATTGAGTTAATATTTAATTTTTTAAATTCGTTACAGTGAAAGATATATTGCGGCCATGTTGGAACTTAGGGCGCCGAGCCAACCAGTAACCTGCCTGCTGCCTACCAGGGCACGGGCTTAGAATCAAACATACCACACACACACACACACACACACACACACCCCAGTTAACAATTGGGATCCAGGGATCTGGGTATCTCTTAGGAGGTGACCATATTTGGTACAGCAAGTTGGGGGAGTTTCCTTCTACTATCTCTGAAGGCAGATATTTTTATCGCCATTTTGCTTTGTCCTGAGTAATGGTGTTGCTCTATTCAATACTCTGTGTTGATGTGTTCTATTATGTTGTGTATTTCTTTGATTTTGCTGTACCTAGTAGAAGAACAACTATTGTGAAGACAACGAGATATACAGTGTTGCCTATTACTGTTGTCCTGGTGACCTGCTGTGATGTTCTGTGCCAATTTCACTATACTGTCTCAATTGGCTTTATTCCATCCTGGTTTTTTTGTAACTGTTTGCAGCCTCACTGTGTGTTCACTTTGTATGCCTTAATTTTGTAACATGATGAGTTCGATCCCCAGTACCAAAAAAAAAAAAAAAAAAATTTGTAACATGAACAGTTACTTCTGGGAGGACAATATGTGGTTTGTCAACTAGTGATTTATGGGGTTTTTTTTTTGAGGTTCTGTATTGTTTCTACCCTTTTTTCTGTATTGCTTTTTTTTCCTCTTTAAATAAAATTTAAAAAAAAAAGAAAAAAGAAAGATATATTGCTGTTAATCTTCCTCAAAGTGCTCCCCCCCTCCACACACTAGCCCGACCTTGCAGCCCTTCCGAAGCAGTTCTGAAGTCCTCTTTTGTAGGAGTCTTTAGTGGCACCACCTTGGCTGCCCTGGTGTCCTCAATGGATTCAAAATAGTTCCTTTCATGGTCATTTTGACTCTGAGGAAAAAGTCAGGAGTCACAAAATGCCACAGGTACAGTGAATAAGATCGATAAGGACACAGGGTGACGTTTATATTTGACAGAAATTGCCATAAATGGTTGATCATAAAGCATGATGATTACATTTAGTAATATATTACAGCAAAAGACTCACAAATCCCCCGCAAAATACTCTCTCTCACTTTGAACACACTTATCCCATCCTTCTTGGCACTGCGTTTTTACTGTAATACATTTTTTTAAGTTAAACATTTGCCATCTCTTTGGATCACCCTCACACATGTGCCATTCTTTAGGACAGTCTATTTTAGCTGGCATTTCCAGTAAACAGACCAACCCTCAGTCTGCTATATGGTGATGCTCAGGGTGGGAGACGGAGAAGGCAGCAGGACGCCTGTCTCTGCCCAACCCCGAAAACCCAGGCCAAGCCCTTAAGGAAAGAAGTGTGGACAGTCGTGCAAGAGCAGTCTTCAGGAGGAGCGTGCGCAGAGCAGCTAAGATGCTCAGTCACGTGTGGCACCAGGCGAGAGGCTGAGCACCCTCCCACTTCCACGCTGCCTGGGGCCCCTTGCTGGCTGGAGTGGACAGCATCACTGTCAGACAGAGCCGGAGAGCACGACTGCACTGGGAGGTGGGCACCGAGGAGCACCGTAGAGCAACAGCTGCTCAGCGCACAAGGACAGCTCAGGGGCAGTGCTCAGGCATACAGCACTTGCCTGGCGTGTGGGAGGCGCTGGGTTGGATCCCCAGTCCTGCATGGGGGAAACAAAAAGATACAAATGGCCCAGAGATATCCAGGGAAGAATGGGATGCTTAAGATATAGTGAAGGTCAATAGGGAAGCCTTACAGGATGGGACTTCTGGTACCGGGAATCAAACCCAGGACCTTGTGCTCGCCAGGCAGCACCAAGTCACTGATCTCCAGGATGGGACTTCTGAGCACATGGGAAACCCTGTGCTCAGAAGCAAGCAACAGTGAGAAAAAGGGGTGCACTGCTGGGGCTGGAGGCTGTTCACAAAAAGGAGGTGGGAAAGAAAAAAATCAGGGTCGTTGTGGTAACAAAGGAAGTAACTGGTGAGGCCAAAGTTGTTTTAACATTTCTCATTAAGACTCCGGCTGAAAGTACAGACTCGCTTTGATTGCCCTCATTTCCCAAGAATGTTGCCTGGTCTTTTCAAAAGGTCTCATAAAGACAGAGGACTTTACTACTGCGGTCTGGTCACCTCCACTTTCAGCCTCGGTTTGCAAATGTGGAATCACGATGCCCATCAGGAGAGTTCTCCAGGGCATTCTGATAGCTGACAGCTACTGGTTTATCCCACAAGGAGAAAAAGTCCTACCAGATACTCAACGGCTCTGAAATCCATCAGACTGGGCACCTGACACATTTTGACACTAAAGGTCTACCCACTGACTCAATGTGCAAGGTAGAACTCAATGTCGACTGCCTCGGTACCCTTTGCAACAAAAACTCTTTGTCATCTCTGGTACTTTTCACACTCAGCCAATTATGACAAGTATTTGGCCCTGTATTTTGGCCAAATCTGTACACAGGTTAATGGCTAAAACCTGGGCCTCAGAATCACAGCGCTTGATTTAACACCCTATCTCTGCCTCACAAACTGCGTGAACTGAGGAATCCTCATCTGTGAAATGAGAATTGCAGCGCGGGTTAAGCACTCAAAGACTAATGGATGCAGGCTCAGCCTGCAGCCTGCTCGTGTTCACAGCGACCGCTGCTGCATTTCAGCCTAGGGACAGAGATCAGCTCGGCTTCCCCTCTCTTCCCACCAATACCATTCACACCGGTTTTCTCTCTGACAAGGAGAAATATGCAAAGGTCTCTTTTTATTCTATTTTATTTCTCTCTTCCGTGACATATGATTTCTCCCTCCCGTGTAGAGCACAGCAGAGACCCGGGATGCTCCTTCCAGTTCTGGGCCAGTGTGAGCCCGGCCCCCGTGAGGCAGTGCACAGTGCAAGCCCTACAGGGTCCATCTCCTAGCAGGCAGGGGCTAGCGAGCAGGGGAAGAAGAGTCTACCGATGGGCCCTGGGTCCCGTCTATTAACGTCATGTGGCACCCTGTGTGCAAGTGATGGGACACTTTGCCAGTCCCTCCCCTGACCACTCGGCAACGCACCAAACTCAACAGTCTCAGTTTCTGTGGTTTCCTTCTCAAGGCGCAAAGGACCACAAGAAACACTAAAAGGGGAACGAGGCAGGACATTGCAACCCTGCTTTTCAGAGCTCACGAAGTTGATCTGACTCTCAAGGACTGATTCACACTAACCAACCTCACTAGCAGCAGGCCCTACCACCTAAGTGTACTCATCCCTGAAGGCAGAAGTGACTTCACGCCGCCTGGGAAGCACACACCCAGACATTAGTCGGCGAGTGCTGACACAGCTGCAGAGGGGTGCTCTTTCACAGGTCAGGACCCGCCCCACAAGTCACACAATTTATACACAGGACAGCAAGATGCGAAGTCAGGTGCTCTGCTTCTGAAGTCCACACTCTTAACCCTCCACCCAGAGGCATCAGAGGTCCCAGTGGGTCTCCACGCTTCGTCCTCACAAGCCTGAGACTTCCTGAAGAAAGCGCTGTCCAAGCAGAGACAGAGCCACCAAAGGAAAAGACGGCAGCACTAAGTGGGAGAAGGGGCAGGGAAGAGAGGGAGAAGGAAGGGGTCGGGGCACAGGCGTGGCAAGGACAGAGTCCACGAGCTCGGAGCCGAGAGTTTCAGAATCCTTCCCAACTGGGTGGCTCCCGGGTCACTAGCCCTCAACCCTCCCAGGGGTGACTCACTCGGAACACCCTTCCCACTGGATACCCGAGAGGCTTAGTGCGCATGGCACCGGATCAAAGGACACGGGCACAAAGCCCAATGGTCCCGGGCAAGGCTGGAAATAGGAGGTTCTCAGCACTTGGACAAGGACCCAGGCCATCTGAGCTTAGATGTGTGGGACTCTCAATTCTGTTTCTGGGGAAAGTCAACTCACAGTTGTTCCTTGATTTTGTTTTTGTTTTTCAGTGGTACGGGGAATTGAACCCAGGACCTTCACACAAAGTTACTTCCCTAACCTTTACTTTACTTTTTCTTTTTAAGGTGGGTTTTCACTAAGTCACCAGGCTATGCTCACATTTGTTATCCTCCTGCCTCAGCCTCCCAGAGTACTGGAGTGACAAGACGTGCCACCACACTTGGCTTAAAGATATTTTATCTGAGCCTTTAATATATCTCAGGTATGGCTGGGGATTTAGCTCAGTGGCTTAAGCGCCTGCCTGGCAAGCACAAGGTCGTGAGTTCGATCCCCGGTACCACAAAAAAAAAAAAAAAAAAAAAAAAAAAAAAAAAAAAAAATATATATATATATATATATATATATATATATATATCTCAGGTAACGGGAATTCTTAATAGGCTCTTATTTAATCCTCACAACACTAACATGAGATAGGTACTATTATAAACCTAATTTTATAATTGAGAAAACCAAAGTTTCGAAAAATGAAATTCCACCAGGCTGACAAACAGCCGGTAAGGAGGGAGGGCAGGAAACAGACAGGGCCAGCCCAGGGCCACTGTTTAACTGTGCAATCCATTAAAAATCACAGCTGCCCTTGGTAACTGACATTACCAGCTCATCCTCCCAGTACCCGCTGGTCATTAAAGATGAGTGCGGTGCAGGAAAGCTGGCTGCTCCAGCTTCAGGGATGGGCCACAGGCACGGGCCACGGTAACCCTTCCCTGTCATCACGGCACTGGTCCCAGGGTGGGCAGAGGATGGAGGTCGGGCGGTCAGAGTGAGTCTCAGCGCCCGCACCAGACGGTCTGAGAAGTTTGCGGCCACCAGCACCACCCCGAACAATGGATTTGTAAGATGCCCTTTTCTGCTCCAGCCAGTCTGGACGAGTTCCCGTCGCCTCCAGCTGAGAGATCTCACCGATATGGAATTCGGTGAAGTCAGCGAAGTGAACCATCTAAAAGACCTAATGCTGGGACAACTGCAGATGGCACTGACAAGAG
Organism: Dolichotis patagonum; assembly: GCA_004027295.1. Taxonomy (NCBI): domain Eukaryota; kingdom Metazoa; phylum Chordata; class Mammalia; order Rodentia; family Caviidae; genus Dolichotis; species Dolichotis patagonum. The sequence continues at coordinate 16,171 of PVJX010021169.1, forward strand.
TCCCCGTGCTTCCTCTCCTACACCCACCCCCAGGCTACACAGGAGCTCCTCAGAGTAGCTGGCAAAATCTCGCTTGTGTCCCAAAATTGTGCAATTCCCTTTCTGCACATGTCCTTCAGTCTCTGTCATGTCTCGGACTGCTTTTGGGGAAAAAAAAAAAAAACTAGCCAGGTTCGAGGACAAATGAAAAGCAAGGGGAAAGAGGCGAGCACTGACGGCCACCTGCAGGACCACGACAGTTGTCTGTTGGATCACGAAGGAGCAAAGTAGCCCCTGCGCTGTTCCTGCAGTGGACCAAGCCACGCACGGCAAGTCCCAGGAGTGGACAGCTGCATGAGACTTTCTTGTTCTTTAGGGAAGTTTTCACGTGAGCAAGGGCCTATTACTTCTCACTCCCCAAAACTGCAGGCAACTGTTCACGTGCATCCCTTGGGAAAGGTTCATTGCTTTAATCCAGAGGAAGATATGTTACAAAGAAATATTGCAAATCTCTAGACTCCAAGTTGGGGAAAGTAAAAGATTGATCAGTCAGGAATCAAACTCAGGACCTTGCGTTTGCCAGGCAGGCACCTGCTAGGCAGGCACTTATGTCACTGAGCTATATCCCCGGTCCTAAGGATTGGTCTTTAAAAAGAATGATAGCTAAAATATTTTTACTTTTTCACTGACTTTACTCTGCAATATAATTTTATCACAAGAATTCAAAAAATAAAAATTGTCTACCTTTATTACTGGCTTATTACACGTTTTCCTCCTAAACTTTAAAAAGTTAAGTAGTCATTAAAACAGATCTTGGCAATCTAAAGATTTAATAGAATATAATATTTTATCATGGAACCATTTATAGCATGGAACCAATCTCTAGCATGGAGCCATTTATAACATTAAAAAAATTATTTAATGAAAACAGTCATGGAGTTGAAAACCATAAAGCCACTCTATATAAAATGATTGTTTCTTCCATTTCCTAAGATGCTAGCCTTTTTTATAATAATTGCTTTTGAGTTATTAAAGTTAATATGTTCATTTTATACTTAAACTTGTAAAATCACAAAAGTCCTTCAGAAAAAAAGTCATGCAAAATCCACCTCAAGATAACTAGCTGTTTTGATATATACATACTGCAAATTGTTTTTCTGTATTTAAAAACGGTTTTTACAAAAATGGGATATTGCTGTACATTGTTTTGGAATCTTTTCACGTAATACATCACAAATATTTTTCAACATATGAAAGGAATTGCTTATCTGCTTAATTCTTGCTGCAAATACACTCTGATCACAATTTTGAGCATAATTCATTACTCATTTTCCTGTAAGTGTATATAAATTTCCATTGTAAAAATATCCTGGTAGAATGCTTATTGATACATTGTTGCTTTTCTACTATATTACATTATACTCATATTATTCAACCACATTAAAGAAGCTACTTGTATTTGGCATCCTTTTTTGTAGCTTTATCCCACTCTTTTATTTCAATTACTAAATTTAAAAATAAATACCTTTATTAGTTGCTAATCCCAAGTGCTTCTTAAAATACATTCTACTTATATGAAATTAATCACTCTTTAGGATAAGTGTCTGGAAAACATCTCTAAAGTTCTCCCCATTACAGATCCTAATAAGTGCACTTTCCTCAGATTAAAAATATACACATTTAGCCAGGGATATAGCTCAGCAGCATGAGTGCCTGCCTGGCAAGTGTAAGTCCTGCATTCACTCCCAGGTACCAAAAGAAATTTTAAAAGTTTTTTTAAAAATATACACACACATTTAATAAAACTTTTTTTAAAGTAAGAGCTTACCACTGGAACAGAAATAGTGCACATTCAGGTATCCAGTGGGGTCTTACACCAAGCACACTGTTCCTTTGACTCAATGCCCACCTCCACACCTGCCCCACCCCACCCGCTCTGCCTTTCTCTTTCCCCAAAAGGTCTTCCAGGAAATGTCAAACCAGCATCTGGAGATATGAGAAGTCCCCTTCCTGAATGGATTACTAAGGGACATGCTCCACCATTCCTATGCTTGACATGGCAAGCACTGTAAACCTTGACCAAAAAACACAGGAAGGTAAGCGCTGCTATCAGATTAAAAAAAAAAAAAATTAAGACTGAACTTCCCACTCTCCCCAAAACCAGCCCCACACCCCAACTGCTTCATCTCCAATGACAGCATCATTGTGATCCTAGCCTGGGTCTCAGGAGTAGCATCTGCTTCTGAATCTTCCCTCCTCGGTCCACGTCCTCCCTCACTTCCATCTTCACAATACTGCTCAGGCCGCTTTCTTTCCTTGGAACTCCCACCGCTGCCCCCAGTACCAGCCCTTACCATCTTCCCCAGCTTTCCACAGCAGCATCTGCGATGCACCTTATGATGGCATTTGCAATGCTTGTATAGAAGTATCTCACAGCATCTCTTCTCCTCAAGTCTAGTCACATTGATCTTGGAGGCTTCATTCCCCTCTAATCTATTTCATCACGTCACTCGTCAGTTTCAAAATCCAAATGATTCTCCATTGCCTTCTAAAACAAGCTCATTTTCCCTATCTAGTTTTCAGTGCTTTTCTTAATAAGGCCCTGAGCGGTTTTCTGCAGAGCTGGGCTCCTCAGTGCCCTGAGCACTTCCCCCAGGAAACTCTTCCTTCCCATCCGTCAAGGCCAAGTTCAACAGCAGCTTCCCCCAGGGATCCTGCTTGCTGAGTCCAGCCTACCTCGAACTTCCCCCTCTCTAGTTACCCATTTCAATTTCCATAGTGAGTTTTAAATTTAACTCCACAATTCCGGCTGTAAGAAATGTTGAACTGTCTTTGCAGGCTGCACATTTGGCAGGAAATGCAGTTTGGGTTTTGTTCTGATGTCTTGCTCCCCACTCCCCCCAGGACACAGAGGCTAGTGTTGCACAGCGCAGGCCCGTGGTGGAGCCCACCGTGGAGCTCAAGTCGGTGTGTGTCTCTGCACACCCAGCCGGAGCACGGGAGGTCTGCAGCCTCAGACTCAAGGCCTCAGCCCTGAGGGCTCTGACAGCCCGGTGCCACTCTCTCAGGTGTCGGGTTGCTCCCTGGGCAAGTGACTGGTCCACGCCACTGACAGAACCTGCCATAAACCACATGTCCTCTGGTCGCCTTTGGAGAACTCTCTCCAGTCCCCCCACTTTCTCCCTTCCACATCACTCTCTCAGCCTTGGCGCCCCGCCCAGTCGCGGATGAGCCAGCTCTCGGGGCAGCTACACTTTGTTTAAACCTGCATCACCGCAAATGTCGGCGTCTGTGAGGCAGTGACACACGCCTTTAAGAGTTCAAGCTATTCCCGCACTTCTGGTCCACCCCAGTGAATTATTTAACTGCCCAAGGCCTTAGTGTACTTTCCTGGAAAACTCTCAGTGGAATGGCATGAGGATTTGATCAGGTCACCAGGATAGTCGGCCCAGCAGCAATGGCTTGCATCTGTGGGGCCCTGTGTGTCTGGTACTGCTCCAAGCACTTTGCATACACAAGGTCACATCCAAGATCACACAGCTAATAAGCAGCAGACAAAGAATCAAACCCAGGTAGCTTGGCTCTGCGTGTGCGCCCTTCACCACCGCACCAAACTGCTTCTATTAAGTCTTCAATCAATAGTAGCTATGACTGGCAACAGGATGCTTAATTCTCACTGTGTCTGCATCTTTGTGTAAACAGTGAGCTCCTTCAGGACAGTGCTGACCTCACTAACTAATGCTTCAATTTCAGGATAGCTGTGAGGATTAAATGACGCCACTCAGAAAGTCCTTAGACAAGTGAGTGGCAGCTACAAGTACGATACACTAATAGTTTCATTATTCTACATAAAACGTGACGTGATCACCTGTCCTTCCAGAATCTAAGACAGAACCAGCATTCTCAACCAACAGTTGGTTCTCAACCCAACTTGCCTGCATGCATTTTTTCCTGTTTCATGTCGGTTTCTCCTATTTCTAAATTCACCCCTTAAAGAAAAAGCTAAGCCTTCTTCACGACAGTACTCATTGACTACCCCTTATCTGAAATGCCAAGAACAAGAAGTGTTTCCGACTTCAGATTTTGGAACATTTGCATATACGAATGAGGCATCTTGGGTAGGGGCACGGGGCTACACACACAAAGTTCACCTGTGCTCCATATGCACATTACACACACAATCTAAAGATCACTTTATACAGTATTTTTAGTGCACCTGTGTCCTGACTATGACCTCCACAAAAGGTCACAAGAGATTATGTGGGGGATTTTCCACTTACAACGTCAAGCTGATGCTCAAAAAGCTTCAAGTGTTGGATTGGGGTGCTCCACCTAAGGTAAGGGTAGCTAACTTTCAACAAAGTGTTACGATGTATCAGAACTGCTCTATAATTTTTTTCCCATTAGTTTAATCATTCAAGCCTCCCAATAGCCTCAAGTGTTAAACACTATTATCATCATCACTCTCTGTATGAGGAACCCAAGGCACAGAAAGGTCGAGTCACCTTTCAATGTCATTTTATCACACTCTCAGTACCTGGTAGAGCCCACACACTCAGCCACCACATTCCACCTCTTTTGTAATTTGTCTCATAAGCTCCAGTAAAGTTTGCACAATTTAGAATAGAAGAGAAGCATCAAAAGCATTTCTGGGTTTTTTGGTTTTGGGGTTTTTTTTTTTTCCTTTCTGGCTAGAAATAGTATGAACAATAGAAAACATACTTTTTACATGTTTGAGATGTCTGTCTGAGAAATCATGTTTAATAGCCAAACTTTATCTCCTAACGTCAAGTAGGCCCCGCCTTAGAAACGAGCACGTCAGTGAAGCTGAGTCACGAAGATGAGGCCTGAGATTTCCAGCTGTGAATGACTCACTTCACATACTTCACACCCTATCCTGATGGACACACTGCCCGGAAACAAGGCTCTAAAACAAGACAGAGCAGATCCATTACCAAAAAATCTAAACCTGAAACAAATGTTTCAGAAGGTAAACCTTTCCTTTCAACTCCGTTCCTCATTGTGAAAACACAGAACTATTTTACTCCTCCTTCCAGAAACTTCCATAAAGGGCAACGGTCACAAATTAGACACGTTCTCCAGACATGTGAAGTCAAGGTTCAGTTAAGCAAAGCCGCATGAAAGCTTCATAGATTTAATAGTTCTTCTTCAGAAACAGAAAGGTCTCCTAGGAAGAGGAACCAGTTGGAGCAGTCTGGTCTTAGGAGTCCTTTCCATGGAAGAGTGGATTTTCACAGCCTTGGGAAATGTAGGTTTTCAGGGCAAACTGCAGGGTGGAGCTCACTGTGTGCCTTTTCATTGGCAAAAGGGAAAAGGAAGTGAGCCATGCCCTAAAAAAAATACCACGACAGATATCCCAGCTGATCCGTGAGGCGGGCTGGGAATGTTGCCACCCACACGGGCTGGAAGAAGGAAAGTCAAGATTAGAAAGCAGCTGACCAGGAGAAACCACGTAGGCTCCGGGAGAGGGGTCCCATTGCACGACCAGTTTTCAACAAGCAAGTCATTTAAACCGGTGGCTTTCTGCTGTGAGTCACAGGAAGAAGGATACACATTATATTACAGCCCATACATAGTCACAAATTTGTAACACAGAACACACTTCCCATGTGCGAAGCACTGTGACTCTTTTAACTCTATTTACCTTGTGTTCAAAACACACAGGTTGAAGACTCAACCAGTGAAGATGAGTGATTCAGACTCTGGCCAGCACACAGGACTCTAAGGGTACACTTTTAAGTGGCCTTTATTCCCCCTGCAGAGCCCCAAAGCCTCCTTTAAAGCTGCAACTGATCAATTATCTGCTCTGGAGACAAATGGCTTGTTCTACAGGCCTCTGGGTCCACACCTCCTCTCACAGGTATAGCAGTCACCCCAGACGAGGACACCCCAATGACTCCAATTTAACTTTATTACCCTTTTACATATCCTTTATAGCTCCAAATACTGGCCCATTCAGAAGTACTGCTGACTAAGACTTCAACATATGAATTCTGAAGATCAAAATTAAACTATAATAACCTACTACACTGTGAGCTCCTCAAAAGGCAGGAATCATAGCTCTGTCTTCTGTCTTAGTATTCACTGTGCTTAACAGAGTCTCTAGAATGCAGGAGATTCTCTGCAAATAATTTGAGGGATACACACATAATTGAAGGTTCTATGTATCCAACCCAAGTACTATGTATCCAAACCAAATGGCCAGTACCAAGAAAACTGCCATCCTACTCTTTCCCTGAAACAAAGTTTAACACTGTCTTCCTCTCTACCCAGTCCACTGCTAAATAGCTATGAATAGGCACTCAATTACTAGCAGAAAAATAAAATTCTTAAGGAATTTTATTCCTTCCAGATCTATTCCAGTACTCCCAGACTGGTGGCTTATCACACACAGCAGAAGTGAGGTTCAAAGTCAAGAGGAAAACATAGAAAGGAGGGAAGTGGACATCTTTACAGATGGAAAGACCATCTAGGGATGGAGGGAATGGGGGGGAGGAGAGGTCAAAGAGGATCAAAAAGAACTAAAATGTGGTATGTACACCCACCGCGTTGAATGTATTCATTATATATCACAAACATGGACTAGTAAGAGAACAAAGAAGGGAAGAATAAAGAAAGAAAGAAGGAAAGGAAGAAGGCAGACAGGGAGGGCGGTGAGTGGGGAAGAGAGAACCAGCCCTGCTCTGCCTACAGAACAAGCGTCAAGGTTAGGAGAAATTAGAAAATGGACACCTGTTTCTTTCTTACCAGAAAGGAAATTTCCCCCTTATTCTGTGAGATTTGGGGTAGGCCTATCAGTCACACAGCCTGTTGACAGTTACCCGATTGGGTCAGTTTGAGTAAGAAACACCCAACCGATGGGATCAGCATAGTTCTCGGTGTGGCTGACGAGATTTCCTGAAATCAGAAGGCCCCACTCTGGGTGTGAGTGGCACCAACCAATAGGATGGTAGCCGAAATGGGATAAAGGGAAATGAAGAAGAAGGATCACTGCTGCTTGTTTGGAGGAGCTCCAGTCTTCACCTTCACCTTGGATGGCGTCTCCCTGGCTCCCCACACTGACTCCTCTGCCTCCCTCACAGACCCTCTGGGCTGTTGATACCGACTCAGACTGGATTGTGAAACTACACTGAGCTTTGACCCTGGACAGGATCCTCCAGATCCCCTGCGCACAGACAGCACTTTGCACTCTTCCACCCTGACTCTGCGGACGACCACTGCCTGCCTGCCTTGTCAATCCTACCATAAGCTGTATAGCTTGCATTAGATCTGCTTCTCTAGTGAGCACTGACACAGCCTGCCTTCCTCACTGTCAAAATGTACATATGACCTAATCAGATCGCCTCTCTCTCTCCCCGAGGACTTTGAATCCCGAATGGAGTGACATGAAGACAAACAATAATTGGGAGTCCATCAAGCCAGGGCCACTAAAGCTTCCTGGAACACACAACCCTAAAGGTTCCTGACCTTCCCAAGGCTTGATCGACCTGGTGTCTTCCAACCAATGCCTGTCCTTTAAATCGGAAAATGTTTACTCTGTAGCTCTCTATGAATCTTCACATACATATTGACCCCTGGAAGTAGGCCAAAGATGTGGCAATAAGGACTGCCCCACCCACCACGAGAAGTCACGCTCACATCCCTTATGCCACTGCAAAGCAACGCACAGCTATATTTTGGGTTCCAGGCCACATACTTCCCCTGGCTAAATCCTTGGAAAAGTTGGTAGAAAAAGATCCAAATACTGGAATGTGCAGGCACTGGTAAGATCCTAGGAATGCTTTAGCTTCAGCCAAAGTGGCCTACACGAACGCACATGAAATTCCGCCCTACTTAGACGGGCCCTTTCCCCTGGTGGGGCTTCAAGATAACAGAGAGTCAGACAATCATAAAGGATTGTGAGGTTTGGATTTTTGGCTCTGAGTCAGTGATAATGCTAGAAAACACAGGAAGAAAGGAAGGAAACACAGCACAAGATTAGGACCAAAAGAATCGGGGGAAGCCTGCTCCTCCACGTACCTCCTGATACATACTCCCTCCCCAGCAAAGAGCTAAGGACTGGGATGAAGCCAAAGGATGAGGAACAAGCCAACTGTGCCTTTGTCCCAGAGGTGAAAAGAAAAGCAGCATAATTAGGGCTGGAGGACCAGCAGGGCAGCGAACTCTGAGAGAGGAACCTCAGGCTGGGCCCCAGAGCCCAGAATCAATCCACAAACTAGAATGCGCGTGTACACAGCGCAATCAAAAAATTTGGTTAATATTAATTTTTTAATTTATTACAGTAAAACTTATTGTATTATCATTAATCCCCCTCCCAAAAAAAATCCCTCACTTTGAACACACTTATTCCACACTTCTTGTCACTTTCTGAAGCAGTTCTGAAGTCTTTGGTGGGTATGTTTAGTTGTACCGTCAAGGTGGTTTCCGTGTCCTAGATAAACTCAAAATGTTTACCTTTCCTGGTCATTTTGACCCAGGTGAAGAGCCAGGAGTTTTATGATGCCAGATCCAGTAAATAAGATGAATAAATTTTTAAATATACCATATTTTGTATTAGTCCTTTCACACCAGGTATTCTAACCCATAGCACCAACAGAATTCTGAATTCTGAAATAATATGACCCTATTAGAAAAATCCTACCAACAGCCTAGGGATTTAGCTCAGTGACATAAATGCCTGCCTTGCAAGTGCGCAGTCGTGAGTTCGATCCCCGGTACCAAAAAAAAAGAAAGAAAGAAAAACAAAAAGAAAAATCCTACCCAGGGTGCTTTTCAAATGAGTCCATTAAACTCTTGAAACTACACAGAGCAGGTCTGATAGCAGTGAGGTACATGAGCACATTAACTACATCTCATGACTCTGATATTGAAGGGAAAAACAGAATCATGGGGTAATAATAACTAATTACAATGACCTTTGTAATGGTCACGTCTATCAGCAACATGTGCCTAGATTAAAGTGAAACAACAACTTTATACAGAGATACAGGGGTCAAAAAAGGATTTACATGCATTCAGCAGGGCAAAAAAAAAAAAAAAAAACAGAAAAAGATTAACTCCGGAAAGTAGATTATACATTACAGATAAATGCAGGAAATACTATACTCCTGGAGTTGTACTAAGAAAATAACTTTGATTTACAAAGAGTCTAAATTAAACAAGACCACTTATCAGAGACCACCTATACCATACCAGTTTACACACCACGCCATCTGGGGAGCTAGACAGCCAAACAAAGCCATTTCAAAAGGGCGTGGTGGTGCATGCCTATACAATAATCCCAGCACTCGGGGAGGCTGAGACAGGAGGACTCCAAGTTCCACTCCCACCTGGGCAACTTACCGAGGTCCTTTCTTTAAAAAAGAAATTAAAAGAATTGGGATGGAGCTCAGTGCGAAGGCCCTGGTTCAATCCCAGTACCGAAAGGCAGGTCGGGGCTGCTGGAAGGAGCCTGCTGGCCTCCAGGAGCACAGCGACTGCACGGCCCAATCACAGCAGCCACAGGGATGGTCCTGCCAGGGCCCTCCTGAGGCTGTGCTGACACAGACATCTTCTGGTTTGCTTTTCCTCCACTGGAGCTGGGGATTGAACCCAGGGCCTTCACACAGAGTTCCATCCCAGCCCTTTTTTATTTTGAGAGAGAACCTGGTTAAATTGCCCAGGCAGGACTTGAACTTGTGATCCTCCTGTCTCAGCCTGGCAAACGGCATCCATTTCTTACACGTGGAACTCTGTCTCCCACCAACCAGGCAACTACACTGCAATCCGAGTCAATGGCTCAGAATCCCGTGAAAGCGCAGAAAAACTCCTAATCCCACAGAAGTAGCTGGAATGTGTCACCCACTGGCTAATGAAAATGTCATTCCCCAGACCACTGCCTGCGCCCACCATTTCACTCGCTGCCTGGAGAAAAGAGGAGAGGAGCCAGACAAGAAAGAGGGTTTGTGCTCTGGGAGCACAGGGAAGAAAATAGGGTGGGCGGGGCATTGGCCAGGCAAGGGTGGGCCCGGAATGATCCTGCAGAGGACGCTTCCATTCTGATGAATGTCAGGCTTCAGCTGGTTTATTAAAATAGTGCTGGGGACCCAGGGGCCAGCACATTCTCATATTCATGAGGGGGCCCCGGAAGTTCGAACAGTTAGAATCCAGCTGCCATGAATAGGGGCGGCCAAGTGCAGATGGCTCTTCAAGAGGAGTCGTTTCATACTACCCTATAAAGAGCCCTTTAAGACACCCTAGGTAACCATTTCAAACACCAGTGCTGTGTACAATGAACATTTTTGCTGCAGAGGCCTATGAACAATAGGCATTCACGGAATACAATCCAAACTCTCGCTGCTCAGCAAAATGAACACAAGGCAGCGTGCTGTCCCCTGAGACTGGGACCTCGAGTCACATGCAGCCACCAGACATCTGGCTTTGGGAGTCCACGGGCTCTTTAGACGACATTGTTCCACAAGGCAATCTGTTGTCTTTCTTTCTTATTCCTTTAATAGATGTTTTCCTTATGCTATCGTTTTCTACATTCTTAGAAGATATGTTAGATAAGGCGATGTATTGATATATTAAAAGCACACGGTAACACACGACAGTACTCGTTTTCCTTAGCTAAGGCAGAGAAAGACACTACACACTCTCACGCACACACACGCACACGCACACATGAGTGCGTACACACACACTACCAACTTACCAAAAGCCTTCTTGGGTTCTACTAACTTCATGGTAAAGAGTTCCTCTTTTTTTAATTCCTTTAACTTCTTAGCAACCTCATAGTGACGCCATCCAACTGTATTTTCTCCATTTATGGATTCGATATGATCCCCTACACAGATCGTCTTAACTGAGTCAATAATGCTGCCACTCTTAATTCTCTGAAAGAAAGAAAATTAGTAATACAAAAACAGAGCTACGTGACATTACCTTTCATGTTCTTGAGTTATCATATACAACATACTGACATAATTAACGGTGCGCTTTAATATGTGGCTATACACACCTGTAATGCCAGCTACTCAGGAGGCTGAGGCAGAAGGATTACTAGTACAAGGCAAAAGCAGCCTGTGCAATTTAACAAGACTCTGTCTCAAAATAAAATAGAAAAGGACTGGGCTGCAGTTCAGTGCTGGAGTGCTTGCCCAGCATACACAAAGCCTTGGATTGAATCCTAGTACAATAATAATAATATAACAACAGCAACAACAATAACACCAGCAACAAAGGACAGTCAGTCATCTTACCTCCAAGCATGCATCTCCCTTATCATTCAGAACTCTAATACCTCACAGTCATCTCTTCCTTGGGAAGCTTTTCCTGACCTCCCCAACTCATGTGCCTGAGCCACTTGCATCCTGTGCCCAACTTTCTCTACACATGCTGTACTGCCCTCCAAGCCAAGAGTTGACACTCGTTATGTACTTAATCCCATCAGCTTCTCTAAGGCATCACTGATCAGGAAGATTTAAACTTGGGAAGATCAAATGATTTCCCTGGTTCAACACCCCACAGTGCAAGGTTCATTTGCCTCCCCCTCTCCATTGCTAAACTGCAGTACCCTCAGGACAGCGAGGGTCTCCTTCACCATCGTGTGTCCTGTGTCTCCAGTGGCGCCTGCACAGAAAATCCCTCTACAAATGCTTGCTGGATCGTTTCAACATGAGGCCCACCAGAGAGGCCTCCATGCATCTATGCTGGAGCTTTTTCCATAGACTACACTTCGTCAACCTCAGTTACTTACACTCTTCAGCCTCCCCAAAGAGGTATGATCTGAGCTAAGAAGACTGATACCGAGCAGCAGGCAGTATGCCTAATGTTTTGGGAGTCAGTGAGGGTAATTTTATATCATCATTTGTCATAATATATTTTAGATGAGGAGAAAGCAAGACCCATGGAGAAACTTGAAGCTGGTCTTTCTTAACTCTTACTTCTTTACAGTGCATTTGTTGTGCTGAGCCTCAAATGAGATCTAAAATCTCTAAGAAGTAACAGCCTTGCAAGTGGACAAGTTCTTCCAAAGTGATGAGGGAGGGAAATGAAGGCCGGGGCCTCAGGAGGATGAGCCCCTGGTGGGGATGGCAGAATGGACTTACTGACGCCCACCACTGCCATGCCCCAGTGTGTGGTGTGATCTGCTCATCACTATGTCCCAGAGTCAAGAGGAGCTGAGCTCATTACCCCAGCACAAAGGCTGTCAAAGACAACTCTGCAAAGGTTGGGCATTTTTAATTTTTACATTTTTAAAATGTATTTCGTTTTCTTTCTTTCTTTCTTTCTTTCTTTCTTTCTTTCTTTCAGTGCTAGGGATCAAACCCAAGGCCTCATGCATGCCAGGCAAGTACTCTAGTACCAAGCTACATCCCTGGAAACCCTTGTATTCTAATATACTAAAATGCAAAATAAAATTTTTTAATCCTCAATTTTAAAGAATATTAGCTGAGCATGGTGCACACATCTATAATCCCAGCACTCAGGAGGCTGGGGCAAGAAGATTGCTGCAGAGTCAAGACCAGCCTGGAATAGCAAGAATAGTGAAAAATAGCAAGAATAGCAAAAACAGCAAAATAAAAAAATTTTTGGCCATGTTGTTATAGCAACTATTAACATGCTATATGAAAACAATGTGATACTAATTTAAACAGCTAATTAATATTATAAACAGGTAACTATGCAACAAAAAAAAACAGAAGTCCCATAATCAGACTGGCACTGTTTATTAGAAATCCATATTAGCCTCACACAGCGAACAGAAGCAGTGGTAACCACACCATACCACCCAACAAAACTACGGTTTCTAAATGGCCACATAAAAATAAGATGAAAAACAGATTAAAGTCCAACAAAAAATACCTATTAAATGTTCTGTTATATAACTGTGCTTAAGCTGTTAAAAAATGTGAAGATCTATATTTAACTGACGTTGTGCATTTTTGTGCTAATTTATCTCCTGCTACATCTTGAAACTATTTTCCTTTTGCTCCAATATACAAATCCCAGTGTTCTACCACGCATTCCTTTTAGTTTTTAAGACTTAGTGCTGTAATTTTATTTTAAAATGTTAAAAGCCACGTATAACTCCTACCACTGAATGGAAGGTCAGAATATCAGCAGTCTTCTCCAATGCATGCATGCACATAGCTGGAAAAGCCAACAGCAGAGTGAAGGAGGAATGCTCAGTACCCAACTGGAAGAGGAAGACTTGGTACTCAGATGGAGAAGGAATGCTCAGTACCCGGATGGAGGAGGAAGGATAAGTACCTGAATGGAGGAGAAAGGTTCAGTACCCAGATGGAGGAGGATTGTAGTGCAGCAGTCCAGAGTCCAGGCAGCCGTGAGGGAACTGAAGCAAGTCAGGTACAGAGGTAGCAGAGAAGGATCTGGGATGTGCAGAAAGAAAACCAACATGAGAAACTTGGGGAAGAGCAGCAGAAGATGGACCAGATATAGAAGCCAAGTTGGAGACACTGATTATTGGAGTTCCTGGCAACTTGGCTCCTACATGGGAAAAAGAGAGGCTAAGGCAGCAATGGAGGTGAGTTTCTGAAATCTGACACACACTGACCATCACACAATCGCTGGACATCAATTCCTGAAGTTGGTAAAAGTGCTACTCAGGCCCAAAGAACCAAGAGAGGAAAATAAAAGAGCGAAGCATGGAGGCCATGCTTGTATTTACTTGGTCACTAACACTGTTCTCTGTCGCACTCGGGCTCTGGAGACTAGTGCTGTAAAGGCAAAGACTCAAATGGTCTCTGGAAGGCAGGATTCACGTTGTTAAACACAGGCTTACCAACCGCAGTGCCTTCCACTTTGTTCACCTAGGAAGAACTTACCTTTCTTCTCCTCAGAGACATCAGCGACACCATAGGGTGTGCCGCCCTCCCTAAACTGTAAGCAGCAGACTCAAGGTTTTGTTTGCTTTGTTTTAGGATTTGTTTGTTTTTAAGACAAGGTCTTACTATGCAGTTCAGTCTGGTCTTACACTCATTATGTAGCCCAGACTCGCCTCATACTCACAGTGATCCTCCTGCCTCAGCCTCCCAAGTACTGGGATTATGGGCCTGTGCCATTACACAGGCAGAGGTTGTTAGGGCTGCATGATCTGCCCAAGTGCAACAGTTTTGAGATCTGCACTGCTGAGCTGCCCAGTGCTGTTCTCAAATGACACTCGTCACAATAAAGTAATGGTTTTACAACTATAAGTAGCTCCCTCAGGTAATCCTCATCATAAGATGATGGAAGAATATGCACTGTTCCCATTAATGATTGAGAAAACCAACGTACAAAGATCATACGGCTTGGTCAAGATAGCATAGCTAATCAACAGACCTGGGTCTCAAACAGAAGTAACAGTAATACCTGTCGGCAAACAGCACTGTGGGAGGCTGAGGCAGGAGGGTCATTAAATACAAGCCCAGCCTGCACAACTTAGAGAGAGCCTGCCTCAAAATGTTAAAAAAATTTCAAAAGGTATGGAGATGTAGCTCAGTGTGAAAGCCCTGGGTTCAATCCCTAGTACGGCAAAAGTAAATACGTAAATAAATGTCAGATGTAAAGTCCAAGGTCTCTGGTCCCAAGTGCAGTTCTGTATTATCACTGCCCAAAATGATCAATCACCTTGAACTCTGAAATTTCCTTTCTTGAAGCCAAGGCCTTTGAGCTGAGCTACATCTCCAATCTTTTCTAATTTTTTAGTGGCCAGGTTGATCAGGCTGGACATCTGCTCATGACCCTCCTGCTGGAATGACAGATCCCAGAGCGCTGGCATGACAAGCATGTACCACCGTGCCCAGGCGAACTTCAAAGATTTTTTTGGTTTTCCTTTGTTTTCAAGACAAGATCTCACCTGTCTTGACTGGCAAGACTGGCCTTGATTCACTATGTAACCTATGCTGGCCTCAAAAGTCCCAGTGATCCTCCTGTCTCAGCCTCCCAACTGCTATAATTATAGATGTGCACCACTATGCCCAGCTTTAAAATTTCTTTTTTTGACAACTTCTGCCTACCTGCTTCCTGTTTCCTCACATTCACTGAAACTGTTCCTGGATATCACCGCCTTTAGCTCCGATATGTTGCCTGTTACCTGAAGCCATCCTGTCTGTTCCAGCATTGCGGCCTCTGCTCACACACCCTCATCTCTACCCTAGCACCCTCTGCTCCCTCAACATCCTGCATTTCCAACCTTGCTGAGTCTCAATGCAGATAACTGGATAAGCAAAAGGTTAGAGATAGATAAGGGATCCGCAGGGAACTGCCTGGAGATTGGCATCTGGGCCAGGTCTGTTTGGGCCCATAGCCCCGCCCTTCACCCCCAGGAAGTCTCCCAGAAAGCAGCATCTCGGCCTGTCTCTTTGGGACCCGAAACTCTCGGACCCATAGAGTGGCCTGGGCTGTTTGGATCGAAAGTCTCTGTAGACCTGCATCTCGGCGCGACTGATTGGGACTGGGAGGCCCGCCCTTCATGCACAGGGAACTGCCTAGAGACCTGCATCTGGGCCAGAGAAAGCTTTGGAACACCACTCAAAGTAAGGAAATATAGAAAAATGACAAAAGGAAAGACCAAAAGGCAGGCTCAAAGCCCTAGCCTTCCCCAAAAAAGCTTAGAAGCTGTGTACATAGAAGAAAAAAGAAGCCATACACCTGAAATGTCTGAAATTATATCAAATGAAATAAATATGCAAATAGGGAAAGCTATGGAGAAATTCAAACCAGAAATACTTGCCCAGGTAAAAGAAGAATTGATAAAAACAATGAAAGAAATAGTGAACGCATCTAGTGAAAACACAACTAAAAAATTAGAGGAACAAAGCAAACAGCTAGAATCCCTCAAAGAACAATATAAGAAACAAGCAGAATGCATAAAGCAGATTCAAAGAGATATACAGGAAATCAAAAATTCTATTGAAAGCTGTAAAAACCGACTCAATGAAAGTGAAGACAGAATTTCAGACCTCGAAGATAAGATTGCAGCCAGTGAGCAGGAAAGACAAGATCTTTTAAAAATAACAAAGAATCAGGAAATAACAATTCAACACCTGCAAGATGATGCAAAGAAAAATAACATAAGATTAATAGGGATAAATGAAAAAGAAGGGGACAGCCCAAATGATATCAAGAGGA
>PVJX010021170.1:0-32286 GCA_004027295.1 Dolichotis patagonum
ATATTATCCTTCTTAGAAGTCCTACCATGCTTTTTTTGTTCTATTACCGTTGGTTCTATCTACCACATTGTGTCTTATTGGAATTTGAATATGTGTGATAGTTCAAACAAATTTTTTTCTTTTTTATCAAAAATGAGATATTATAATATCCATTGATCATTTTCTGTTATTCGGTTCAGAAAGCCCTGGAATTCTTTCAGTACATGCATGGCTTTATACTATTGTGTTATGTTTGATATTATTGTAATTGAAACTATGCTCAACTATAGCAGAGTAAGAGATATGGTGTTAGATACTGTTGATGTCCAGTTGACTTAATGTAAAGTACTGTGTTGCCTATGTTGTCCTGTTCTGATCTGCTCTGTACTGCCCCCTTTTGTTTTATTGTCTTTTAAATTAAAAAAAAAATGTTGAAAGAAAACACATTTCTAACACATCAATTTTACACTTGCCTACAAATTCAAAGGAATCAGAAACTACGTAATACTAAGCAAAGTATCTAATTTAAGGGATCAGTGAATAACCATATATTGTAATGTTCATATATATGCACACACAGATACACTTTTTAAAATGTGAAATTGGAAAACTTCATCCAGAAAGCCAGTTTTTAAAATAAAATTATTTATTTTTTGCTCAGTTTTAAAGAAGGGCCTTCACTTTATAAATAATCTATGTAATTAATATAATCATGACTCGACTTCTTGTCATGGAGAAAAGGGAAACATTAAAACTGCCCCACTTCTAAATCACAGCACTGGAATAATTACAAAGAAAGCTACTGAGTGAAGACAAATAGGAATCAAAATGTCATTCACTACAATAAGAATACTCTACTATTCATGAGAATGTTCTAAAGAAAAACTTGATTCCCTCTAGAATTTTCCCTAATAGACTCTTACATTTGAGGTGTAAAGTTTAAAATATTCACAACACGTTTTCATGGCAGTCTTTTAATAGCCCTTGAGTTTAGTACATATTGACAACTGTAATTCTTAATGTCAACTGTGCTAAAAAATGCTAGACCTTGGACTCCAAACAAAAATTCTCTAAATAGTTGTTCCTGGTTGCTCCTAAAGAAGGAAAAGTGCATTTGTGGCTTTTGTTGTATACTTCACAAAATTGATACTAAAACTGTGGATCATGGAAATGTTTCCATCACGAAAATACGTATTTATTATTTTAAATATGTATCACAAAACTTTACTGCAAGTCTTAGCAAATGCTCGGCGTTGTTCCTTTATGTGTGGGAAAATTTAGGAATGAGAATGATACCAACAGAGTAACAAATATCTAACAAATTATTTTACTGAAAGAAAAATCCGGTAACAATTTTGTCTAGAATAATTATCTGACACACCATGACCTGCAAAAAAGTCACATCCATCTTCCATATTTTACACACATATTCCATTTATGAATAAACAGTATTCCTGATTTCACCTAAATTTAAAAAAAAAACCTCATGGATGGAGACTTTTTTTATGCTGAAATATGCAAATATTATTAGATAAAAGTTTGACTGTGGGGTGTATCCTGTTGTGTCCTGTTGTGTTGTGAGCCTTCCATAACCTACACTAACTCAGTATCATGGTGTGCAACCACAACACAAGGACAGTCCACTAACTAATGAGTTCGCTGGGTTGAAGAGACTAAACATCCTGCCAGACTGGATATCAGGCATCTGATATCTACGTTACTTGCTTACATGCATAATCACAATCATGTATTCATTCATTCACAATCTGCACATCATTCAGAAATGCAGTCCATCCACTGTGCATACTAATTCTGCCTCTTTCCTTTTGGAAATAGCCTGGTAGTGGGTGAAATTTACATAGGAGGCTCCAAGTGCAAGACTCTGGACAACTTCACTCATTCTCCTTGCAGTGCACTCATGTTTGGCCATATAGAGAGGGGAGAATATAACGTGCCAGTAGGTCTGTCTGTAAAAGAGTATGGCAAATGCCAGCTGGAAGTCGTCTTGTGCTCCTGTGGGCACCTATGACACTGTATCTCCCCTCTTTTGACTCTTCCTCTATTTCAGCATGTTCTAATATGGTTAGTTAGACTAATGCTTCTCTCACCAACAAGACTACGATCTGGAACAAAAAAACAGTAATTTATAAACTTTTGTAGGTTAAGATCCCTTTTTAAAGACATCATCCACATCTACACACCTCTCTAGATCAAATGCACCTAGACAAACACAACCTATTTTTGTGTACATATTTTGCTCTATTACACTGGAAAATAATACCTTTTACATAGATATGTATATAGTTATGCATATATCTGCCTATATGTGGTTGTATGCATGTTTGTGCAAATTTGTGTCTTCCTTCATTTTTCATGAGAGATTAATAGAAACTTTATGGAAATTCAAAAACACAAATTATGCAATTTTTCTAAGGCAACTTCTACTCTCTGAGAAAACAACTGTTGAAAGGCCTGACAAGTTGAAATTACCAATTTGTTTTTCAGGTGAGGTTTTCCATTTCCATCATCTTATTTACTTTTGCTTTTAGTCTTCTAGCAATCAGTGTCCAAAAAAAGAATAAAGAGAAATCAGAGGTCTTGATCTGTACACATTATAGCAGGTGGATTACTCATATAAAACTACTTTCAGAATACCCTGAGGTGCCCTGTGTTGATTTCACAGCCTCTTTATCTTTGCCTTCAACTCAAAAAAAACTTCCACTGACAAAACCAATGTCACTGATACAATGTCAGAAAAAAAAAACTCTGCAAATCCATTTTGCAATTGGTTCTACTAGTTTTGTCCAAGTGAAAGATGAAAGGAAAAGACAAAGCTACCAAATCATGCAAACCCATGACCGGCTTCAAAATATTAGACAGAATGTCAACATTTCTTGAGTGTACTTGACATTTTCCTGCTTTGCTCAAACCTCAAACATCATGGCCACATGCAACACACACTGTTCCACAAATACCTCTCCAAACAAGGTGAGCACTTCCACTTGGCACGCACTGAAGACCCTCCAGCCTATTTCAGGGCGAGACATATTTCACAGCAAGTCCAAGTTTCAATAAAAGCACAGAATTTTCAGTCTTCACCAGAAAAAAATAACAGTACTTATGTTTCCACAAGTTAACAAAACCTAAGGTACTTTTCTGGGATTTTTTTTTCTTAAATGTCATGTTTCCCTTGAAAAGAACTTGGCCATGGGTTATAGTGAGACGTTTGAGTCCTATCACCTTTAATGATGAAAAAAGAAAGAAAAAAAGGAATTAAAAAATGACAAGCAAATTCCATGACATGTTGTTTACCTTGACCGGAGGAAATGGATATGCCTCTGTGTGTCCAAGGGGTGAGAAATAAAGAAGGAACTAGACTTGCTGTGTGTATGGGGGGGGGGGCATTAAGAAACTTAAGGAAGAAGGATCTCCAATATTTGAGGATCTCTAATGAACTCACAAAAAAGTCACTTATATAAATATCAATTCTACACTTCTAGCAAGTTAAAGGCGTCATGACACTCAGCCATTGTAAATTCAATCAAGTAAAACCTGCTGTTCACTGTGTTTTCCTCTTCCCTTTCAAACCACTAAAGAGACCTCAGAATCTTCAATAGTTATTTGCAAAAAATGAGAAAAAACTAACATCTCTCTGTAACTATAGACTTACCCTCTGAATAGCTGAACACCGAAAAGGAACTTAAATTTACCTTTAAATCAAGCTTTAACTTGTAACAATACGTCTTACAGGACCGTTTCATTTTTTTTTTCATTGAAACTAGGTCCATTATCTAAGCATTATCAAAAACAAAGCAGATGAGACTACCTAGGTTTTCATTCAGGGGCAGGAAAGGAACAGTGATGGGAACTTTACAGCAAGAAGCAAGGCTGAAAGTTTTGGACCATAGTTACTCTTAGGGTATTATCTCATGAATTGTGCTTCTTTGATGTACTGTTACTGATAAGCGCAACCAAAAGGTAGAAAATGGAGAGACACCATAGTGACATGCCAGATAGGTAGCTTCCAAGAAAATGCTTTTTTAAAAAAAGGAGTGTTAACTCACGGACAAGGAAAAGCACAAGTACAGAGTCACAAAATCTAGCACAGATGGTGATCCATGAGAAGGAAAGAGTGGCATAGACACTAAGGAAAAAGGCTGAGAGGCCTAGTGAAGGTTGCTTTCAGCTGTGCAAAGAAACAGTGGAAACATCCAAAGGAACAGATTTACAAGGACCAAGAGTGTGTGTCAGGGATAAACACAAATGCCTTGAGCATTCTTTCCAGGTGATGGAAGTATCCTAAAACGTGATGTGAGGATGGCTGCACAAATCTGTAACAGTTATGAAAATGCACTGAAAGTGGACAAAATATGAGTGACTTTCCATAGTTTTAGTGTAATTAAACTATTTCTACAGTCCCACAAAAGATGTCAGAACAAGTGCAAGACAGGAAGACGGAAAGGGGAGGAGAAAAAATGAGGAAGGAGGGAAGAGAGAGGGAGAGGGAGAGAGAGAGAGAGAGAGAGAGAGAGAGAGAGAGAGAGAGAGAGAACATATCAAGGTTTGAAAATAAATGCCTTTGTTTTTAGTGATGTTATCAAATGGCAATGGCCAAATGAGAAAACCAGACCCAGAGACAGAGACATTCTCCGGTTGGCCTTTCTGCTGAACTGGCAGGCTGGCCTCTGGTTGCTTATATTAGTCTCTGTAAGGGGGAGGGCAGTGTTTCACAGAAGCCATGGCAATGGCCAGGGGCCAGCTGCTGAGCATGTCCTGTATCCTGCAGTAGTATTTTTATGTTCATTGTTACATCAACTTAGAAACTGTGGTCTGATGCTGTGGAGGCATTTTCCTTTGAAAAGCTCTGAAAAGGAACTGCAGTACTACCTCATGCCCTTTTCTTAAATCTAAAACTACCTCAGGCTGCAAACTTAGAACCAACGTACTAGCAAACATCCTCTAAGTACTCAGACACACTGAGTAACACTAATCACTAAACAAAATCCTGACGGAGTACCTTAGAAAATCCCTTTCTCCCAGATATCCAAAATGCAATGTAGGTACAATGGGTTCTTGGAAGATAATAATGGCATGCACTAAATTCTGAATTAGAGATGGCCAATATTCCAAATGTCTTATAAATATACTTGTGCATTATGTCATGTAAAAAGTACAGTCTTGCCTTGTTATTTTTTAAATTTTAGATATAATTTGAATGTAGGAATTTTAGCTGTACAATTTTTCAATATGTAATTTTAAATTATCTGTTATATAAAATGAAACAAAGCTGTTTCCAATATATGCCTTAAAAAATGAATACAGAAACAAATGTATGAAACAATAAATTAGCCTAAAACAAATTCCTGGCCAGGCGTGGTGGTCCACAACCATAATCTTAAGCAATCTGAGAGGATAAAACAGGATGACTACAAAATCAAATCTAGTCTGGGTCTCTTAGGTAGACCTTGTCTCAAAATAAAAATAACAAAGGCCTATGGATGAAGATCAGGTCAGTGTGAAGCCCCTAGAGTCAATCTCAATATTGTCAAAAAAAATAGAAGGGGGCAAATTACTTGACTGTATTATTTTGCAAGTATCTATCCTCATTACCACTTACATTTTCTACCAGGAATGGCTTTCCTGGCATTTACACTCTAAGTCAGTGTTTCTAAATTACAGGTTGGGTCCTATTTAGGGAGCTGTAAATAGATTTTTTTTTTTTGCTTGCTTGCTTGCTTGCTTGCTTGCTTAGTTGCAGACAAATACAAAGAACTGAAAACTATCAGGATGTACTGAATCTAAGAAAAGTAAATAGTACTTTGAAAATGAGTCCTGAAATAAATAACTGATAAAAATTATTATAAGTATTAATCATAAACACTTTGAAATGAATACAAGCCACAGTGATCTATGGTAGAACATATGTGCATGTGCATGCATGTGTGTGCACGTCCACACACATGCATGAGCACACACATGTGCACACACACACACACATACACAATTTATGAAAACCTTTGGTAAATTATGTAATCCTCTTTGCCTCAAATGTTATGCCCATAAAACGGGAGTGGTAAGTTTGCGTATAAGCAACTTAACAAGAATTATATGTTAATGAGGCAATGCTATTTGTGGACCGCAGGAGGAAAGAACCAGAAGTCACCAAGAAGCAAACCCTCCCTGCAAATCAGCACCAGCGTATGCCACCAGGGATATAGCCAGACCCCGGCCCTTCTGGTGAATGGGTTGGGAAACAAGAAAAGTCAGCCCCCTTTCACCCTGTAGGTGACAGGCTGATCCAGAGAAACAGAGGTAGCTACTGAGGTGAAATGCAATTTGATGCTTATGGTGTTTGCTGTTTCACTGACTTTGCAGGCCTAGGGCCGCTGGTCTGATCATCCATTCAGAGGATAACAGTAAATAGTGTGGCATCTATCGGGGATCTCCTGAAGATTGTAGCCACTGTTAATTCCCTATTATTTTGTTTTGAAGTCCTGTGTCATTTTCATTGTTTTATTGGGTTGGGTTTTATTCAGCTTTGTTTTGTTCAATTTTGTTAATCCGATGGCATGGGGAGCTATTTCAAAGATAGCAAGATATAGTAGCCATTTTGAATTTACAATTGTCTTGTTTTGAAGTCCTTTGCTGCATTGTTTTGTTTTTATTGGTTCTACTCTGTTGTGTTTTGTTTGGTTTTTATTATGTCTGCAGTTATCTACAGCTATTTTGAAGACAACAAGAGGCGTTATGCCAACCATTGTTGATTTTGTATTTTTTGAAGTCCTATGTCATTATGCTAGTTTGTTTTGATTGGCTTTATTCTGTTTTATTTTGTTTGGTTTTATTCTCTTTAAATAAAAATAAAATTAAAAATATAGTGACACACACACAAAGAATTATATGATAAGCCAACTCTTTGGTATTCAGGTTGTGATAGTTATGATTTCTATCCAAGAAATTAAATATAATTGGCACCTTGAGTGGAGAAAATCAAAGCCTTAAATAAAGGCTACACTCCAAAACAATCTAAAGAGACATTATTAACTGCTCACGGGCTGTTTATATCATTTTAAAAAAACAAAAAACAAAAACACTTGTTCAGCTTCACTGTGTCTTTTTTCAAGTTTCTTTATATCATTTAATGGAATAATTCTGGCAACTTCTGAAAATGCTAATCATGGCTATGAATAGTTTATCAGCTTGGAATTCATACCCACTGGGGCTATATCTAGGTGTATAAAACATTCACTCTATCAACACAGAAGTGTAAATCTAAATTGGGGCAAACTGTGATCGCAGCTTTCACTGATATCCACAATATCAATCTCAGCTGAAGCAAGAGCAGTACCCTGAACCCCTTACCACAGAGACAGTACCTCCTTTGGCTTTCATGCAAGTAATCATCAGTGCAGATGAGGACCAGGAGGCACAGCAGAAAGGGCAAAAGGAGAGACACAAACTGTCTCTATGGTTTCCTCTGGAGTGGAAGAGTCCAACAGGCCAGGGTGCAGGCTGAGCATAGCATAGGAGTACTCATCAACCTCAGCCTCAGTCTATACACAGCCATCTGAGCCCAGAGCTGCTGGAAATCTTACTGACCAGAGGATCCTGGACATCCAGAGTTGTTTACGAGCATTCCCAGTTTTTAAATGTTAGGAAGCAATTAATGGAAACCACAACTGCAAAACTCTTGGTGTCTACCAAAGATACATCTATAATAGACACAGCTTATTTTGAAAACTCCAAAAGGAATTTTCCCATCTAAAAGTACCCAAAGAATAACTAATTATTCTGTTGCTCTTACAAAAATATTCCATGTTGCACCTTAGAGATGCAATCCCTTTTTTTTCCTTTTACATTTTATCTTTTCATTGAGAGAAATTAGACAGCAAGATTCGAGTACATCCTCTCCTCATTTTAAAGGCAGTAACCTGTG
Source organism: Dolichotis patagonum (assembly GCA_004027295.1). Taxonomy (NCBI): domain Eukaryota; kingdom Metazoa; phylum Chordata; class Mammalia; order Rodentia; family Caviidae; genus Dolichotis; species Dolichotis patagonum. The sequence continues at coordinate 7,916 of PVJX010021170.1, forward strand.
CTATTTAGAAAGTATTCAGTTTTATTTTTATTTTATTCCATGAGATAAATCTCCTCCATTCACAAATAAGTTAGTAGTTAAAGATTCACACTTTGAAACAAAAATCAAAAGGTTTCCAGGACTGCGCCTGATTAGTGATTTCCTCAGCCGTGTACCTGCAGGCTGCTTCAGACCAGGGCTCTCTCTTTTTTACATCACTGTGTCATACAGATATTAACATTGCTCTGTGTGCCATGTGTAAATTATTAGGAAGCTGTGGGATGTGAATGTGAATCTGGAAATTCACATTTCATATTAACAAAAATTATTAGCAGAAAAAGTTTGAGGGACTTAAGGAGAATTTGGAGGCAGCATTTAAGAGTAGACACGCTCAATTCAGGTAACAGTAATCAATGTAGTTTCATTTCCCCATATCCTGAGACTGATTTGGAACTGGAACTGAATGCAGAAAGAATAATTTATGTAGATTTGAAGGAAAATGCCCAGCTCTGAATACCAGTGCTGTCTCTTAACATATAGAACCCTGCCTGGTAAATACTTGCAGAATAAACCTATTTCTGGGAAAGTAAGTTATGGTTTCCAGTTCTCTCAGAGCAAAGATTTTCATCTTTCTTCCATCTCAGGACCATCTGACAAAGCACCACCATATGAAGATTTGAAGATGTATTTTACTTTGAAAGACCAAGAAAATTTCATTTTACTGGAAATTCACATTTCAGATTAACAAAAACAATAGAAGTTTTCACAAACACACATTCCAATATTTCCAACGTACTCAGAATTCTAGGATATTAGGGAGCCAGGCAAGAATCACTGTGTAAATTCATAAAAGTGCCAGGAAGGGACAGAACTGAGCTCCAGAGTGCCTACCCAGGAAACAGAGACTATTGTTTCTCAGTTTTAGACAACAGTTGCTAACATATCATTACCCTCCCAAGTTAGCTACTTTTCTTTTTTAAAACATAGTACTAACCTGAGAAAAATTTCCTATAGAAAAGATGTGGCCACCATGCCAGGAGCATAAGGAATGTGAGCACACTTTCTTGCAGAGGGGAAACAGGAGAACAACAACAAAAGCCTCGTTAAGAGACTCTTTCTCAACTAAAGATGCGCTCTACTGTGCACACTTGCTGCCTTGCCATTTCCATGTGAATTCCCACTGCACACCCAAAAGCCTATAACAGTGCCCAGCCCAGAGAAAACACTAAAAACAATATGTGTTGAATTAATGAACATCAGATTGCAGGCAGTAGTTGCCATACTTGGCTCTGGACTAGACCATCTGGGAGAGTGAAGCAAAAACACACATCCCTTGGTCCACTGAATCATAATTTCTAGGCACCAGGCCCAGAATTTTTTTTAAACTTCCCAAGGTAATTCTGCTGTGGGATTATCAACACTTTCAGGAACCAGGGCTAAGTAACATAATGAGCTTCTAAATTCCTGTCCTAGCTGTCAGTGACAGGACTGAAAGGTACCTTCAGTTTGGTGACATTTTACCACTTTTAACCTGAGTTTCTTTTTCCTGCATCTTCTTGTTTTGCTACTTGTGTGACTCTGCCTCAGGCAAAATAGAGGCAAGAGGGGAAAAAGTTCATGTTGTTCTCCAAATGAATTGCTTCCAAAGCGTATATAGTTTGTGTGTGTGTATGTATGTGTGTGTGTGTTTATTCATTTATTTCAGAAATACAACAAAGAGAGAAGTAAACTTCTTTAAGCATATTACTGTAATAACCTTACTGCTAGTCATTGAATATAAAATGAATACTTTCATATTATGAGTACAATAAATACATACCTGCTTATACTTGAGAGTTATGTCTTTTGTAAATATCATGTTGATACAAAGAAAATTTTTATGACTTATAACATATGAATTTATCCCTTGTCCAGTTATTTCTCTATGTATTACTACAGTTTTATCTTCTCCTCATTTTCTTTTTCCTTGGTATGTTTGTGGTACCTAATACTTAAATTCATCTTGGGTAACTGGTACATTTGTATCCTAATCATTTTTACTCCATTTCTTTTACTGCCTTCCCATTTCTCTCCATTACAAATCCCGTTTTCACCCCCACAAAGTGCACCTTCCATTTTCCTATCATCTGTCATTTATTTTGCTGTTTAAATTATTTGTATTTTGAGTTTCTCATATAAAAGAAACTACGTGATATTTAACCTTCTGTGTATATATAGTTTTAAAAAGAAAACACTTGAAGACTGAACAAAAGCCTCTCCAGGAAACACATTCACAAAGAAAGAGGGGTTTCCTTCAGAACTGATAGCCTAGGGATGGGCTGTCCTCCCTTACCCATTAAGACTAAGACTAAGACTAAGACTAAGACTACGATTACTAACACTAAAACTAAGACCATAGATTATCCATCAAGGTTGATGACGTATTCATGTACACTTGCTACATAACCTGCTTCCCATTATATCAATATTATTCAAGGGGCTGTACTTGCAATCTTATTGGTTGATCACAGTTTTGAACCACACTGTACCCACATCATAGTTTTGCTCTAAAAGCTTCCTTTCACAAGTGGCCTCATTGGCAATCGTTCGGGACCCCCTCCATTCTCTCAGGAGCTGTTCCTATTCCCCAGTAAATTATCCTACTCTTAAAAAAAAAAAAGGAAAACCTGGTTCCTGGGGAAGAAGCCCCATAGACAAATGGCAATTCTGAACATCTTCCTAGAGTTTACAAGGAAATATATGCAAAGAAATCCAAAAACCCAGAAACAAAGACAGTTTGAGGGGAAGGGATACACAGAGGCAACCTAGACAGATGGATGACCCAGCCCCTTTCTTCCAAGATCCTTTTGGCATCACCCTTTTCACAACGGATGAGCTCTTCAAAGGCAGGGATGTACAGGGAACACCTCGGCCAACAGAAAGGGAGTTTGCCACAAAAGAAAAATAAGCATTGAAATTAAGTTACAGAAATACAGGAGGTGTGATTTCTTGTGCAATCCAAGCTGGTTAGCTGCAACTGAAACCCCTAACACTCATCTTTGGGAAGGCTTTTTATATAAACTGCAAGGGGTGAAATTTAGTTGAAATGGTTTTGTGCAAATTAATTAGTAACCATTTGTGAAATTTTGACAAGTGTAAGAAGAATGCTTCCTTATTCTGGTTATATAATATGCTAATTTTACAGTTTGAAAGCAGAGTGATTAACATTTTGTCACAATTTGAGAAAGCCAGGAATTCTGAACGTCGGCTAAAATTTTCTCTGCATGTATTCCTCCTGAGTCCAATTATTTGTAGAGCCAGATATATGGTTTTTTTAATTTAATACAATGGTACACTGAAATATATAAGAAACAACAAAAAGACAGATTTCTATTTATCCTCTCTTTTTATTTCATATTCTTACCAGTGATCTGTATGACTGGTGATACAGAACCTTCAAATTATATGGGGAAAAATTATAACTCTCAACAAGTTAAATGTTAGATAATCCAAGTTCCTGTTCCCCAAAATTGAAGAATGAATTCTAAGGAACATGGAAAGTTAAGATTAGAAAATATTGATTGAGACAGCTCCTGATAGGCAGGAGGGGACCCAAAAATGGATTGCCATGTAAGCCACTTCTCAAAGGAAGTTTTATAGAGCAAATCACAAGGCGGGTACAAAATCCTGGGATTGGTACAATGTGGTAGAAAACTACGATCAGCCAGTAAGATTACAAGTATAGCCACATAGGTAATGTGGATCCAGTGGGGAAGCAGGTCACACAGCAAGTGTACATGGAAAGAATATCTTTCCTGGAAGAAATGAGTCAGGAGGTCCTGGTCACCCACCTGGGTGACTGATGTCTATCTAGACTCTATTGGGCCAGGTGATAGCAATTATAGCATATTTCGTATCCTTGGGGAGGCATGGAGACCTGGTTATCCTGTCTTTATCTTGAGGCCTAGCCTTCAACAGATGCACCTGCAGGCACAGTTGTACTGTGTCTTCATCCTCTTCACTGCCTCCATCAAAGGCCTAGCCCTTTCTGACTGCCTATTAATATTTCTTCCATGGGCTGGGTATTTAGCTCAGCAGCATAAGCGCCTGCCTGGCAAGTGCTAGGTCATGAGTTTGATCCCTGGTACCAAAAAAAAAAATTCTTCCTAACTTAGCTTTCTATAATAGTGGGGACTACATATTTGAGTGGATAATGTTTATGAACATTAGAGCATTTTGAAAATATACATATTTTATGATATAAAGGACACAGAAGTTGTGCAGACATTCAGGTCATTTATAGGTGGTATTTTTCTTCTTTAAAGCAGGAGTATAGAAGAGATATAAAAAAAACAAAGAGGCTATTTCTATAGGGACTAAGAACTAAAACCCAGAAAATTGCTAAAGATTTGCAGCCACACTCTAAGCCCTGTCTTTACCTCGTATTTAGGCTGGGGGTAAATGGCACAGCTGTGCCAGTTATACACATCTGCTGTTCTTTAGGACTGAGAAGTCCTATTCTCCTTTAGAAATATTTTCAGTGTCACCCTTGGCCCATTAAAAATAGTTTAGTTGATCTTTAACTTGCAAATAAGTATATCAATGACCTCTTTCTAGTATCTTAATAAGAAATAATCACAGGCATTTCAGTGTGTACTAATATGTTGTTTTCTCAGCCCACTGTTTCTCACAGATTGTCCTGCACATCAAACAGCCATATCTAGCTATGGACGGATTATGAGCATGAGATCCACACCGGTAACAAAGAGAAGTCTCAAATCCATCCCAATGGAATAGTGGAACTTGAGCTGCTCTATTTGCACCCTCTGGAGTATCCATTAAGTTCCCCTTATGAGTTTAATACACAGTGTTCTTTTGGGACTGAAAAATAAGCATTTAATACCACATCATCAGGGCAGCTGCTACAAAGGCAGTTATGATGGAATTCTGGTGAAAGGCAGTTATATCATGGAATTCTCGTGCTGTCTGTTTCTGAAGTAGAGACTATCACTTCTACTTATTTTTACGTTTGCGCTTACTGATGAACGCCTTGCTCCTTTAAGGCTTTTAGTGGAGAAAATGAGTGAAGAAGTAGGACTGAAAGTGAGTAAGGTGAAAAGAATGTGGACGTACAATGAAAAGTCCCTCAATACAATCTAGGCATAAAGGTCTTATGTCCCATTCACTGGTTGTATTTGCTCAGAAAATAGACTCCATTTGCTATAAAGAGCTGACAGAATGACCTGGCAGAGAGCCTTCCAGAACCACGTACATAAAATCCAGACCCTCATGACCTGTCATGCAGCACATTCTATTAGGGAAGCTTGGCTTCTACAAGGTCACTACTCCAGGGAACAATGTTTCTAAGAGCCAGAAAAGTGCGTAGTTAGCAAAACTGGGCTGTCTCGGAGGGCTGGCAGCCATCCATGATTGAGGAGGCACATACCTGAAACAGAAGGGCGGCAGTGTGAGCACCTCTCTGGTTTCTATTTGTGTGTATACATTTTCCTTAATTTTCCTTCATTCATCAGCTTCTGCCCATCTTTCATTAAACACAGTTGGAGAATGTAGACAAGTATGAATAGGAAATATGGGACAGTTTCAGGTCTTCAATGTGGGAGGATACACTTTGTATAGTACTTTCCAGGTAATATTTCTAACCTTACAATGTAAGTGGATATGAACACCAACTGGCTTATAAATTATATATTGTTCTGATTTGGCACTTAACCCAGTTTTCATACTGTTATGTTCATTGTGTGTGCTCCATTTCTCCAAACAATCGATACAGACCTAATAACTGTTTAAGTTTGCTGAACATTTACTATGTACCAAGATTTACACAGTATTTGACATGGATTTTATCAAGCTTCACATAAGCAGGGTAGGCACTACTCTACTACCAACTGTAATAGGAGGAAATACAATTGGAAACATTAAATAATTTGCAAATGGCTAATTACATGACTTGGACAGACCCCCAGTGATCTTACCTCCTGCTGCTCTATGCTGACCCTTTCTGCTTCTCGCCATACCAACCCCATAATATACATGAAATCAAAGTATCAAAAAACAGAGGCTGGGGTTTAGCTTTGCAGTGGACCTAGCATGAACAAAACCCTGGGTTCTATTCCTAGCACCACAAAAAGGAAAGTGTGCAGAGGATAAATGAGGAAGACATGTGGTACAGTTTAATCCAGCAACAGTATCACAGCAATCATTCATTTTTATTTATATGCATGCATATACAGTTATCTATGTATGTCTGCAATTATAACGTAAATTTTACATTAATATTACATCATATAATGTAATATACATTTATCTATGTATGTCTGCAATTATGTAAAATTTTAAGTAGTCTATTGTTTCCACCAAAATATTTAACCATTTGGTTTCTAATTTGAAAATTAAAACGAACTCACTGTGAAAAACATGGGAAGTCAAAAAGGAGACTATCAAATGTTACTGAAAATCGCACACTCTGTAAAACTATTGGCAGATGTCTAAAAGATAATGTCAAGCGTTGGAGAGTCAGGGAAACAACAATAGCTGAACACTCTTGTGCCACAATGTGTCACCATTTAGTACTACACGCATCACAGCTTCTATCCTCAATACACGAGCAAAAAAATTTTTTTACCTCACTCAATATGTAGGATTAAAGGTAACAACAAAAACATAAAGCGAATCAGTGTCCTTCAGCAAGTGCGTGGATGGACACGAACTGTAGAAGCCTCAGTCAATAGACTACAACAGAGCAGAAAAAAATGAATAAAGTACACTTTACAAAGCCACATAATCAGATTAAAAAGCCATATAAAATTAAAAAAGCAAACTGCTGGAGAGCAGAACATAATAACATTTATAGGAAAGTCAGAAACATAACACTTCACAATTGTGCACCAGATACATGAACACATTTGTGAAGCAAAAGGAAAATGATTAATGTAAAATTAAGTAATGGTGACCCTGGAATAAAGAGAGGGACAGGTTCAGGGCATCAGCTACAAATAATGCCCTGTACCAATCATGCCCTGGATCTTCATATATGTAGTGAGTTCATGAATATTATTTTTAAAAATTATGTACAGGTGAAACATGTTCTTTTGTGTGTTTGAAACATTATACTATAGAAGCAAATACTAAGTACTTTTCATTAAAACTGTAGATTAGAATAGAAAGTTCACAGAGAGTATGAAAACAAATCGTTTTTATCTTACATGCCAATTCACACTGCTTGTTTGTAGCTCTATGAAAAACTATGCTCAAAATGTCATATTTTTCACTCTCTTAAGGAATAAAGAGAGGCTTAATGAAACAATAAAAGTTAACTTCAACCTACAGAAATGAGAAACCACCAAGAATTCGGAAAACAGATGTACTTTAAAAAAGTGATTTATAATAATTAAACTGGTAATAAACTGCAAAATTATAAGAAATTAAGCCAGAATATTAAAATAGTGGATAACTCTTAGAAGACATTTCCAAATTTACATATATTTTCTCTTCTTGAACAAAATCTGAGGCTTGAGAATGCTCACTTTTGGAAAAGTTATTGTTTTTCAGGTACTGGAGACTGAAACTATAACCTTCCCACTAAAGCTATGTCTCCAGCCCTTTTATACTTTTTTTTATTTTGAAGAGAAAAAAAGATAAAAACAACAATGAAACAGAGTTTCAAAACAGGTTAATGGGACAGTTACAAAAATTAATACATTTCATATTGTCTTCCTAGCAATTATTCAGAATACAAGATACAGGCAAGATACTTTGTCCAAACTATATTAGCACAAACTTTTCAATGAACTAAGAGAAACTATCTCTATAATTATCTTAATTATTTTGTGTATATCTATATTTTTCTTTTTCTATTTCTTCCTTTCTTCTTTCTACCATTATAGTTTCTTTTCAACAGTTTCTTCCCAATTCACAATATCTATTGTACATTTTGGATCCTATTTAAGTTGTTCAGTTTCTCACACTAGTGAGACAATATGTATATACTTAAGAATCTGATTTATTTCACTTATGAGTATGGGCTTGAGTTGCATCCATTTACCTACCAAGTCCTCCAGTCTGTCCTTCTTAATGGTTGAGTAGTGCACTGATATATATATATATATATATATATATATATATATATATATATTCCATTCCTCATTTGATAGGCAATTGGGCTGTTTCCAAGACTTAGCTATTACAAATTGTGATGCTATAAACATTGGTGCACATATATCACTGTGGTATGATGTTTTTAATTCTTCTGGGAAGATACCCAGAAAGTGAATATTTAGTTCAAATGGGACCTTTAATAATGGTTTTTAAAGGAATCTCCATGTTGATTTCCACAGTGGTTGCACCAGTCTACACTCCCACCCATAGTGGAGAAGGGTTCCTTTTTCCAACAGCCCCTCCAGCATTTGTTATCCGTTGAGTTTTTGATGACAGCCATTCTTTCTGGAGTGAGATGGAATCTCACTGTTGTTTTAATTGGCATCTCGCCAATCAACAGTGATGTTGAACATTTTTTCATATATTCATTTTCCATTTGTATTTCTTCATCTGAGAAGTGTGTATTTATCTCAGATACAGATGCAACATTAAACACACTCAAATCACATTATATTTGACAAAGGGGCCAAACATTTTCACTGGAAAAAAGATAGTCTCTATAATAAATGGTGCTGGAAAAACTGGCTTTCCACATGCTGAATAATAAATCTAGCTCCATGTCTATCACCCCGCACTAAAATAAAGTCAAAATGATCAAAGATCTAAATATTAAGACAGAACCACTAAATTTACTGTTAGAGAAAGTAGGTGGAATCTCAAACAGATACGTGCAGGCAGAGACATCATGAACAAAACCCAGACTGCAAGGAAAACATTACAAACAATCAACAAATAGGATCTTACCTTATTAAAAAGATTTTGTACAACAAAGAAATCACTAACAGAGTGAAAAGAAAACCCACAGAGTGGGAAGAAATTACAGACATTTGTCCAACATATAAAGATTTAAATCTAGACCATATAAAGAATTGAAAAAAATCAGAATCCCCCAAATTCAAAGACCTACTAATGCAAATGACTACACTAAAATGAATATGCTTTTTTCAAAATTTTGATACAAGCTCTCACTAACTGCTGCAGCTTCTCAATATGCACCACCATGCCTGGATTCATTTTAGAAAAGGTTTTTAATGAAATTATGATGCATACATCTATTTGAGAATAGAAAATAACTATCATTAACTACTCAGCTAAGATTCATTAACTGGAATTAGGTAACTTGATGAACCATAAACAATAAACTCTTAAACCTAGCATAACTGGCCACAGTCTTGACTATAACTCTGACTGTAAATATGTCAATCATCTGTATTGTTTAAATATTATTCAAGAGAGATTCAAAGTTTGTTCTTATTCATTACTCCTTTTATAATTTAAAAAGTTTTCTTAAGTCTTCATATTTTTTATAATATAAATATTACTAATTGAAAGAAGTAATTTTCAGGATTTTTTTACTCAAACAATAAAAAGGGTTTCTACCACAATAAAAAGGGTTTCTACCAAAATATACCTAACAGTTAAAAACATAGCATTGGCCTCCGGTGTTCAAAAACCTTCTGAGAACATTTCAAGCATGATCTGGTCAAGCTAGGGCCTACTGCTCCAGGCACAGTGATGGTTTTAACACTTGTTACTGTTTTCTTGCAAAGAGGGTGTTAAAATGGTCTAAGAATATACTCTGAGATCCAAACTAAAGAAAGATGAAAATAGGTATTCATAAGAATATGATGAGCCAAAAGTTTCCATGTAAATAAACTCAGTGTAACATCAAATGAATCACATATTAAACCTTCAATATTATTTTCCAATTATTCCTAGAGATAGTCTTCACATATATTTAATGTATAGAAATTAATTTGTACCCCTTCATCTTTCTTACAAGACTCTATACTTTCATTATAGAAACTGCTCAAACATGAGCAATATGCAACCAAATATTTAAGAGTATCATGGTTTACTTAATGATTTCACAACCCCATTTCCCAATCTCAGAATGTCACAGAAATGCCAAAGCTGGATAACAGATCTAAAATGGTATGGGAGGGAGTTTCCAAAGATGGTGGGCCAGTAGGTAGCAGGATAGGGATCCTCTCTGAGAGAGACAGCTCAAATGCCAGAATAAAACACCCTGGAGAGATCCAAACAGAGGGAGATGGATTCTCTCAACCCAGGAAGAAACTGAATGGAAAGAAGCTGCTCAAATATGCGGTCCCGGGGCTAACATTAGAGAAGCTAAGATCACTGAGCACAGAGCTCTCACCGAGCTGCCTGAATTCCTGCCCAAGAACAACCTGACCGACCAAACCATGCCGATGCAACTGGCTTGAGCAGCCTTGAGCGTGGTACCGGAACTGGCCCTGCATGCCAACCACCCAGAGGCACCATGAATTCATGCCACAGCCACGCTGAGGTCAGAGGTCCGGGAGCCCAGCAGTTCTCAGGGAATGACATCAACACGCGGTGAGTGATGGGAATAAGACCCTCCCTTGGGAAAGGGGCAGCCAACAGGATGATATGTTGGATTTGGGCAGGACAGCCCTAACTCCATAAGGAGGTGACTTCAGTTGGTTGCTCCCCTCACCAAGCAGATTGGTGGGATTTGTTTGCACTGGGCCATGCCCCTGGCAGGGACCCAGAGGGTCGCTACAAATTAATTCCCCGAGGAAGGCGCACACTGAGACAGTGAAGGCCTGCAAAGGTTGACTGGCCCTGAGGGGAGGAGCCAGCGCACACTGCCTTTGTTTGAACTTCAATCTCTGATAGTGGACTGCAGAGGGCAGAAGCCCCTAGACTGAGTGCTCCAGAAGAAGCCTAACCAACAAGAAAAGGGGCTGGGAATTACACTATACACTTGTATAGAAGGAACCAAAAACATGATGAGAGAGAGAAATAAGAAAAAATACCCAGCCTCCAACCCATAGAATATTGATCCAGGAGCAGTAAACAAAAGAGATTGAGGGCAGCAAAAATGCAACATCAAACACAGCATCAGTGGACATAAAGACATATGTTTGGGACCTCATAAACAAGATCAAAACAAATATTAATTCAAATTCAATGAGAGATAAGTAGATTAATAAAAGAAAGGCTGGGCATCTCTCAAGAAGACACAGACAGAAGAATGGAGGAACACAAAAGGAGAGAAATGTTCAATGAAAAATATTAAAAAAACTAGAATTCATGAAGCAGATTCAAAGAAATTACCAGGAAACTAAAGACTCCATAGAAAGGTGGCAAAACTGCTGGAAAGAAACCAAAGATAGACTATCAAAAATTGAACACAGGCTTGCAATGTGTGATCATGAAAGGGAAGGTACAAAAACAACAAGGGAGCAGGCAGCAACCATACAAAGGCTAGAGGATGACAAGAGGATCTATAACTTAAGAATAAAGCATGTGAATGAAGAAGCAGGAGACGAAACAGAGGAATTGCGAAGGCTATTCACAGAATATATTAAGGAAAACTTCCCAAACATAGAAAAAGGAAATAATATACAGATGTATGAAGCATACAGAACTCCAGCCACCTACAACCAAAACAAAGCTACACCCAGACACATAATAATCAAGATTCCAGAATTTCAATATAAGAACAGAATATTAAAAGCCATCAGAGAAAAGAAACAGATCACCTATAAAGGAAAACCCATCAAAATCACGGCAGACTTCTCCACACAGACCAACAAGTCATGAAGAGCTTGGAGTGAAGTAACTCAAGTCCTGAAGGAGAACAACCTCCAGCCCAGATTGATGTATCCTGCAAAACTGTCTCTAGAAATTAATGGAGAAACAAGATGCTTCCATGACAAACAGAAACTGGGAGAATTTTTGAGCACCAATCCAACCCTACAAAAAATACTGAAGGACATTTTAGAGAGAAAGAACCAGAATACGAGCATTTCAGGAACAGTGGCAGAGAGGCCTCAGTGAACTGGGCAGACAGTGGAGTGGAACACAAAAATAGACAACCAATGGCAGAAAAACAGAATAGCAGAAATAAGGCAAAGAAGATTGGCTGTAATCTCTAGTATAGATGGCCTTGGAATATTAACAGAGAGAAACACAGGCAGAGTAGATCAGGAGATAGGGTCCATGGAGATGCTCTAGATAGGGAGGCAGTGGGACCCAAAACAAGCATTGCACCCTATGGGAGTGAAAGGGGAGGAATTGTCTAAAAAATGGAGGCAGAGGATATTGTTAATGGGGTAACAAGATTTAAAATTCACAGTATTCTCACCATTCTGCTTGGATGGATTACGTGCTGTTCCAGTTTGTCTACTTATACTAGACTTGAGGACATTGTCAGCTATCCCAAAAATAAGAGGACATATTACAGTAATCATCCTTAATTTCCTATCTACTTAATCTGAAGCCCTGTACAACTTATACAGTCTTATTATGACTGATCTTATTTGAATCTCATTTGTTAGATTGCTATTTTGCTTTGACTGATTTTATTCAAATCTGTTATGATTGATAGCATCAAGTCTAAGAGTATAGGCAACTACACTGAAGTTGACAAGATTCACTAAGATACCCACACTGGTTTGATTATTACTTTCTTTTGAAGTCTTATAATGTCTCCAATGCTTTGTTTTTATTAATATTGTTATACACTGCTGAGACATCATGGTAACCATTGTAGATCAACTTGTATTGTGGTTTTATATGACTCTTTGCTTCATGATTTTCTAGGAATTGTTTTGTTTTGTCTTGCTTTGTTTTGTTTTTCCCTCTAATACAGAAAGGATAGATATACATGTAGAGACTCATGTATGTGTAGATATTATAAACAATTTACGAGAGCCAACTATATAATGAATGTTGAAGTGAACAACTATTTTGAAGAAAAAGAGACACTACAGTACCCAATGCTGATTCTGTAATGTCATGATGTGAAATCCAGCAATACTATCATTCTTTGTTCAAAGTGATTTTAGCTTGTTTTGTTTTGTTTAAGTTCAACACATGTGAAGGTTTGGACAGCTGTTTTGAAGAGAATGAGAGACACTATCACAGCCATTCTTGGTTTCCCTAATGTCTGGTCTTGAAGACCTGAAAGGCCCTCCTCGTTCTGCTCAGATCAATTCCATACTATGTTGTTTCACGTGAATTCCCTGTATGTGACTATATGGACAACTATTTGGAAGAAAACAAGAGTCAATAAGATAGAGAGTGAATATTTCCGATTGTCTAGCTTTGAAATTTATGTCTCTTACATTGCTTTCTTATGACCCACTTTGTTCTGTTTTGTTGTGTTTAATTTTATCCTTTTGATATAATTGCATGTATATTTGAGTAAGATGGATGACCATATTGCTGTTTTTGTCAGATCGTGGAGCAGAACTGTTAACAGTTTCACTGTTTGAATGTCTAGTTTACATGTTTTAACTTTGTAATTTGAACAACTATTTCCAAGATGTCAGTATGTAATTTGTCAAGTAATAATTTCTTAGGTTTGTTTTTTTTTGTTGTTGTTCTTTTCCTTTTTTCCTTGGAATTCTATAAATTTGTTATTCTGTTTTGTTTTGCTACCCTTTATTCTGTTTTGTTTTGTTTTTTATTTAAATAAAATTTAAATAGAAATTTTTGTTTTGTTTTGTTTTCTATTTAAATAAAATTTTTAAAAAATTAAAAAAATAAATAAAATGGTATGGGATTGAAATAGAGAAGAGCAGCAATCTGGTCGTCATCTAATCAAGTGTTTAAGAGTTTTCTGTAGTATAAATGATAGCCAAGTATCAAGACTATTAAAGGAACCTATAGGAAATGAATTGTCTCAAATAATTTTTAATCATAGTTGACTGACAGATTCAAGTTAAACTTTCAATTTGCAATGGAGAGGTCTGCAGAGTCACTAAAGGTAAATTAATCAGGAACCCCAGGAATGCAAGAGTCAGAGAGAACACAAACTGATTTTTCTATATTGATTGTGTACCACAAGGCAGAAAATAAATTGGGGGAGCTGACATGGGAGGTCAGATTGGCATGGAATGTGGAAAGGCACTATTAGACTTTCTTCTCAATAAATTATGACACAAACTCACAACCTGTGATATAACACCCTACGGACAGCTATTCAAGTGGACAGCATCACTGATTTTGAGATTCTTTGAAGTTTAAAGGAGCCTTTATCCATTTTCAGATCACATTGTTAAATCCTTCACTGAACATATGTCAGATGCTTTGCTTTTAATGTAATATTTATAGTGTGCTTTTTCAAACATCAGAGGATTTAATGATGTATACATACCTTCATTTTACCCAAGAACTGCTATTTACAAGTACACAACAAACTTTCTCAAGCTTAGGATACTGAATATGGACAATTTTCACTCCAAAGTAAAAAATTTTTTAAGTGCTTCTAGGAAGATACGGCTTGAACTATTAAGGATGCACACTTTAAAAACCAACTGAATGAGGGTCAGGGATTCAGCTCAGTGCATAAGTACTGCCTAGCAAGTGCAAGTTTCTGAGTTTGATCCCCGGGACAAACAAAAAGAATAATTACAGGGCCCCCACCTCTATACAGGATTGACTGAATGAGAACATTACTAAGAGATCATGGAATTTATGTTTTAAAATAGATATCATAGGTAAATCTCTGGTACAATGAGGCTGAGAATGAAAAACTAACGAAAAAACAATGTTGAAGTGAAGAACAAGCAATCTTAAAAAGCATGGCATCATTCCAAAATACTATATACAACATGACAAACATTCCAGACAGGTTATTGCGAGCTTTGCCTGGTAGGGATAATGTTCCAAATACTAGAATTGATGAAGTAGCTACTGTCTCAAACTAAAACAATGAGGTCTATTTGTTATAAAATTTCTAAACAGAAAGCAACCTTAAAAATGTCTTTAAATGCTGGTCAAATTTATAAAATCTAGAGTCTTCAATGCTGTCAAACATACCTTCTGATATGTTTTAGACTGCTTGACAATCTCCTCAAATTTTGGAACTCTGGAAAAACTAGCTTTCTGGAATCTTCTTACCCTTCTTAACATTTTAATAACTCTAAATCTACTTAACATCATTTTACTAGATTCAAATTCCACCACCATGTTTAAAGTCCTTGTAAAACCCATCTGTCTACTGACAGGAATCACAGTAATTGTATTAGTTATACATTCACAGTTCAAGTAGATACATTACTTTAAACTACATATCCACTAAAGTCAAGAAAAGTGTTGTTTATTTAAGTTATACCACGAGAATAAATTCTTGATCTCTCCTTTTCTCATAAAACTTGAGTTCACCATAGAATACAAAACTTGCTTGCTTAAAGCTACCCAGTTATTAAGTGACATAAATCAAAAAATGGCTATTTTAAGTTTGTTATGTGATTTACTAACTTAATTAAAAAAGAACCCCCCAAAACTGATGAGGTTAAAAATGAGTAAGAACCATTTAGATCACATTAACAGAGACATTTTGACTCTGGTCACTTTATGTAACATTTCCAAAGGCAAAGTTGAGGCTGTGTCCAATTGCTACTCTTAATCACTTAATCACATCATCTCTCAGTAACTTCTCAAAATCCTCCTTTATTGAGCTGCATTGTGCTTCTATTATTTGTATTAGTATATGCTTGTGGTACAGAATAACCACACTAGTAGGGGAAAACTGATACATACACCTAACACATCTTGGATCAATTTTAGTTCCCTTTTTGCTCATCATCTCCTCTCCATTTTCCAAATCTCGTTCTCATCTCCAGTAGGTCTACCTCCCTGCTTCCCACCACCTCGCCTTTATTTTGCTCTTTATTTATATTTTAGGATTCTCCTACAAAAGGAACCATGCAGTATGTAAACTTTTGTGTTTATTTCTTTTAACATTATGGTCTTAATGTGTATCCAAGAAAATGGATTTTGAGACCATCATTTTAAGTAAAATAAATCACACATACAATCTTAACACTTTGGTTTCACTTCTATAAAAACCCAGAGTTAAGATAAATTGCAAAATAAAAGATATATAAAAGTAGGGGGATAGATTGTTCTAAAAATGGAAGGAATCAAGAGATGGAGGCAGGAGTGAAGGAGTTTCTTTCACTTTCAATTTCATGAAAGAATTTGAAGAATACTGGAGTGAGCTCTTCTGTGAAGTTCAGTTCATTAGTGATTCATTTGGATCCTGGGCTTTTCTTAATTGACAAAGTTTTATCATAGCCTCAGTTGAGTTGCCTGTTATTGTAACTCAGGGTTTTCACATGTTCCTGTTTCAATATCAGTAATTCATATATGTCTAGGAATTTATCCACTTCTAGGTTCTCAATTTTATTAAAATATAAATTTTTGAAATAAGTTCTGATAATCCTCTGGATTTTAGCTGTGTCTGTTGTGACTTTTCATAGATGACTGCACTAATATGGGTCTTTCCTTCTTTTGGTAAGTTGTGCTAAGGGTTTATCACTCTTCTTTGTCTTTTCAAAGAACAAATTCTGATTTATTGATCCTTTTGTAATTTGTTTATCTCAATCCATTGATCTCCACTGTGATCTAATTACTTTCCTTCAAGTTTTGGATTGGAATAGCTGTTTTTTCAGGATCTTTACATACATCATAAAGTTAAATATTTGAGACTGCTCCATTTTTCAAAGATACAAGTTCCCATATTACAACTGCTTTCCTTGTGACCCATGTATGTTGGTTTTACTGCCATTGTCATTTGACTATGGGAACTTCTTCATTTCTTCCATGATGTTTTCTCTGAGTTGATTATTCAAGAATATACTTTCAATTTCCATGTGTTTGCACAATTTCTTTGGTTTCTTTTGCTGTTGATTGCTAGTTTTATTCTGCTAAGACCTGATAAGATGCAAGACATGGCCTATTTCGGAGAAATCCCAAGGGCTGCTGAGAAGAATGTATATTCTTTCATTGTTGTGAGACAAAACACTGTAGGTATCTGAAATCCATTTGTTAGATGGCTCAACTCTGATATTTCTTTGATTTTTTTTGTCTAGTTGATCTGTTTGAGAAAGTGGATTAATGAAGTCTCCCTAGCTATCACTGTATTGTTACCTATCTGTCCTTTTTATCAAGTAGCTTTTGTCTTATGAAATTGAGTACACTGATATTTGGTGTATATATATTTTATATATATATATATATATATATATATATATATATATATATATAATCATTAGCTCTTCCTGTTAAATTGTTCCCTTTACCAATATGCAGTACCCTTCTTTGTCTCTTCTGTCCAACTTTGGCTTGAAGTCCTACTTGCTTCAGGGCTCCAGCTGCTGGGAATATCCATTCCCATCATTTCATTTTCACACTATCTTTCACTGTGGATAAGGTATATCTCTTGTCAGCAACCTATAGTTGGCTCTTGCTTTATAGTTTTTGCTTTATTTTGCTTATTAGTGTTTTGTTGAATATAATGATTACATTCATTGTGGTGATCCGGTACATGTACCAAATACAACAGTTGTTTTTACTTCTCTTCCCCTCCCACTTCCTCCTCCACATTTTGGTCCTCTTTCCATATGCAAAGGATCTATTTCCCTGGTGCTTTCTGATCCTATCTGCCAGTCTGTCTTTTGAATGGGGTGGTAAGACCATTTACAGTGTGTTGTTATGAAAAGGTAGTCACTGATTCCTGTCATTATGTTACTTTCCAGTACTGATTCCTTTATATTTTCCTCTCACTTAAATATTCTGTCAGACATATTCTTTCCTTTGGGCTCTTTGGTAATATTGACTTCGTTGTCTCATTAGAATCCACAACAAGTGTTTTATGGAATGCTAGTTTGGTGGTCATTAATTTCTTTAGATTATCTCTGTCATAGGATTATTTTACAGCATAAAGTAATCTGGATTGACAATTATTTTATTTTAGAGATTTAAAAACATTATGCCAAGCTCTCTTGGGCTTTAAGATTTGTGTTGAGAAATCTACTGTTATTATAATAGGCTTGCCTTTATAAGTTACTTGAAACTTTCCTCTAACGGTATTTAGTATTATTCTCTTTGTTCCAATATTTCTGGATTTTAACTATAATGTGTCATGAAGAGGATCTTGTATGTCTATTTGGAGTTCCAAATCATTTATTTCCATGGGTATCTATTTCAATCCCTAGATTTGGAATGCTTTCTACAATAATTTTGGTAAATAATTTTGTTTACATATTTATTTTCTTTCTTCAGCCCTTCTTTGACACCTAGCTTACTTAAATTTGTTATTGTAGAGTTAGATAGGAGCTCTCAAGTCAAATTCTTGTGGTTTATTGTTTTTAGAGTGGTATATAGGAGATCTACTACTTCTTTCTTATCTTCCAGTTCTAATGAATCTCTTCTCTGATTGGTCATTTCCACTGGCATGGCTTTCAGTTTTGTTTTTCATTTTTAAGATCTCTGCTTGACTTTTTAAAATAATCTCTAATTTTTTACTAAAGTGGATATTCATATTGCATCATTTTAGTTAATTCTGCTGCTGATTTTTGTCTTTCTCAAACTCATTTATCAGCTTACTGAGTCCTTCATTTGTCTACTTATATTCTTTTGCATTCACTGAATGTCTTAAAGTTAGTAACTTCTTTATTCATCTACTTTAGTAACTTCTTCATTCATCCACTTACCTCTTCTTTGGTCTCTTTAAGCATTTTAACTCCTAACAGTTTTGATCTTTGTCTAGAAATTCTTCACTTTGTATGACTGTGAAAGTAGCTTTTGGAGAGTTAAGAATTTCTGGAGGTTTCTTGTTGCCTTATTTTCTTATACTTCTAGTGTTTAGTGTAGATGACTGTTAGGGTAGTGTTTTTGTGTAGGGAAATGAATGAGTTAGGGAAGAAAACTGTTACTACTGTAGATATCTCTTCAGTTAGTGGATGTCTCCCTGTGATGTGACCTTGGCTTTGATTATGCTTTGTTTTTCCTGTACTTATTTAATCTACTCAACATATTACAATCAGTTCCCACCAGTCTACTATTTCTGTGGCATACCAGCTGAACATGCCATGCTATAAAACTTCTGTCCATATTACTCCTTGGCCTTTCTCTACCACGTCAATCATTCTGTACATAAACTTCTCACACTGTATGTACACTTTTCTGTACTACGCTTGATTTCATTTTTTAACATCTGAAACAATAATTCATAAGCATTCAAAATTATTTCAGAATTTCCATTTATTTTGTTCTATTCCATTTTCTTTGTTGAAATTCCTCATTTTCTTAACTTTGTAAAGCTTTTTTTTTTCTGTTATTACTTCCTTTCTCTGTTTCATGCTTTTTTCTATCCCCATATGTCATCCTATCCTTACCCCTGCAGGGTATCAAGCTGTCTTGGTTACTTTTCTCTCATTGCTGAGACAAAAAACTTGATCTCCAAAATGTAGGAAGGCAAGATTTATTTATCTTACAGTTTTTGGAGGTTTCAGTTCATACTCAGCTGGCTCCATGGAAGGATGGCACGGCTAAGGGGCAGCTGTTCCAGGTTGCCACATGTAACAACAGTGAAAAGAGCAAAGTGGGCAAAGCATGACTCCTTCCCTCTCTTATAAAGTATTCTGGGTACCCACCCCTGGGTGGGTACAGCACTCACACTGCCAATCTCAGCTCTAGACAACAAACCAATTACAAATGCTAGATTCAGCTGCCTCCAAGACTGCATGAGGCTCAGGGGCCATTCACATATAAACCACAACACCAGCCAATAGAACAGGCAGTCTTCTATAATTTTCCATATTTCTTCATTAAATTTATTTAAATATACATTTAGATTTATGCACAAACACATGTCCACATCAGTGTTTGTCAGTGATTTGTAAATTTACAGACCATGTTTTTTCTCCAATTTACTATTCTTATTCAGTAAAACCTGATAAATGCTTCTCCAAGTCAACTGGGGAAATCTAACACATCATTGTCAATGGTTATATAACAAAACACCAGTAATGTATCAAAATGTGTTTAACTCTTTCCACTATTTGATAGCTCTCATTTAATGGATTCTCTTTGGCATATTTAAATTAACAGCATCACTGCTTTTACATTTGGAGCCATTTTTAAGTAAAGAGGGTTATTTAAACAGCACACTTGAACATAAGCATTGCAATATCAATATTCAGTGGCCCAGTCAACACCGGTACACTCTGTTGGTGAACACAATACTGGTGAACAAGTCACAGAGGCACTTAGAAGAGAAGACAGCCATTAGTGTTAGGAGGCTTGATGGAGTCTATCTGATAATTGACACAGTACGCAGAAAGCCACTAGGCAAGTAATGTACAGTATCACAACAAACAAAGTGATGATTCACATCCTTGGTGGAAAATAGTGAGATGGCATAATTTTCCTCACACTACTCAACATAGCACACAATTGATAAGTTACACAGTATTTATTTCTGACACTTTCCATTTAATATTTTTAGAGGAAAACAGACTATGAAAAATGAAACCAAAGAAAACTTGAAGACAGGGTCTATGAAAGCCTATCTACTTGGTCAGAAATCTAAAAGAAGAGAGATTGGTGGGTTACAGACAAGGTGGCCTTGGGAACAGGCAAATAAACAAAAATGTAAGGATCAACACACAATGGGAGAATCTTAATATTCCAAGTTTACAAGTCCCACGAGCCATTTGCAAGGAAAGAGGAACTAAATGACCAAGCAAGGTGGAAAACTTGGTTAGTTGCTATTACCCAGCTTTTATCACCAGCCAAAATTGTGTAGGCAAACGGGTCTATGAAAGGAGTAGCAAAACATGGAGGCTATCATAGTCCCAAAGTATGGACTCCTCAATGACCACAGCAATGCTAACCTGCCATCACGGTACCAAGTTGGAGAGCAGTCATTCTTCCCTATGGAAGGTGATTCTAGATATGTATTTGACTTTTCTGTTCACAAGTTTTAGCACCACTGTCCTAGGGTTTACAGTGTTTGATCTTCCAACAAGAGCTCTCAAATAGTAGCTCGGATCAATGTTCCTACTCTACAGCACTGGAAGTTCAGGAGAGGGCATAGTGGCATTACGGTCACTTATGTGAAACACCTCACATTGCCCAGAAATGGTAAGTCTGATGAAGAGGAAAAATAGTCACCTTTAATATGGGCTTTATTTTTCAGGGCAGTGTTAGGGTTCCAGGAAAAATGAGGGCAAAGTGGAGAGATCATATATAACTACAGCTTTTACATACCCAAAAAGTTTCTGATACCAGCTAAATCCCGCATACAAGGTACAATAATAAAATGTTTAAGCTTTTTTTAAAAAATTATTACATTAAAGGATACATTGAATCCATCTCAAAATATGCTTTATCACTCCAAGTACACTCATTATTCTTGCCACTTTCTGAACAGTGGTAGAAGTCCTCTTTTGGGTCTTTAGCTGCACTGCCTAATTAGATTCAAGACAACTTTCATAGTCATTTTGATTTTAGAGAAAAGCTAAACTGTTAGCAATACCAGGACTTGTGAATAAGGTGGGTGAGGACACACCATAATAATTTTATGAGCCTGTCTTTCTATTGGAGAATACTCGGCAGCAGCATTCACTATATTTTTTTTTTATCATATCTTGTAAAGACACTCGTGAAAAAAAACTTTCTGAACCACTTCAGAAACTGACTAGAATGATGGGATAAATGTAGTTAAAGTGAGGGGGAATATTTTAAGGGCGTCTATTGTCAATGTGTCTTATACTATAATAATTATGTAAAAATTTAAACCTTCCTGTATGTTTTGATCACCCTTTGTAAAAGTGGAACATTTGGAGAAGTCCAAAGATGGCGGCCCAGTAGGTAGCAGGAGACAGACCCTCTCTGAGAGAGACAGCTCAAATGCCAGAATAGAACACCCTGGAGAGACCCAAACAGAGAGAGATGGACTCTCACAACCCAGGAAGAAACTAAAGTGCAAAAAACCGCTCGAATATGAGGTCCTGGGGCTACCATTAGACAAGCGAAGATCAGCGAGCATGGTGCCCTCCTCAAGCCACCTGAATTCCTGCCTGAGAGCAACCTGACTGACTGAGCTGCGCTGATGCAACTGGCTTGAGTGGCTGGAGCATGGAGTTGAACATCCCTGCGTGCATCTTGCCCGGACCCGGCCCTGCGCACGACCCACAGAGAAGCACGGTGAATTTGCACCACAGCCGTGCTAAAGTCAGAGGTCTGGGAGCCCAGCAGTTCTCAGGGATGGCATCAACCCAAGGTGAGTGATGGGAATAGGACCTCCCATGGGAAAGGGGAAACCAACTGAAAGACATGTTGGATTTGGGCAAGAGAGCCCTAACTCCATAAGGAAGTGGCTTCAGTTGGTTGCTCCCCTCGCCGAGCACATTGGTGGAATCTGCTTGGACTGGGCTGTGCCCCTGGCCAGGACCCAGTGAGTTGCTACAAATTAATTCCCTGAGACCGGCACACACTGACGAAGTGAAGGCCTGCAAAGGTTGACTGGCCCAGAGTGGAGGAGCCAGCGCACAATGCCCATGTTTGAACTTTAATCTCTGTTAGCCAACTGAAGAGGGCAAAAGCTCCTAGCCTGCGCGCTCTAGAGGAGACTTAAACAACAAGAAAATGGGCCGGGAATTGCACTATACACTTGTATGGAAGGAACCAAAAACATGACAAAAGGGAGAAATAAGAAAAAATCCCCAGCCCCCAATCCTGAGAACATTGATCCAGGAGAGGTAAATACAAAAGAGATTGAGGGCAGCAGACATGCAACATCAAACACAATTTTAGCAGACATAAAGAGATATCTTCAGGACCTCATAAGCGGGACCAAAACTGAATTATTAATTCAAATTAAATAAGACATAAGTAGATTAATAAAAGAAAGGCTGGGCACCTCTAAAGAAGACACAGACAGAAGAATGGAGGAACACAAAAGGAGAGAAACATTCCATGAAGAATATAAAAAAAAAACCCTAGAATTCATGAAGCAGATTCAAAGAGACTATCAGGAAACTAAAGACTCCATAGACAGCTGGCAAAACTGCTGGAAAGCAACCAAAGATAGACTATCAAAAATTGAACACAGGCTTGCAATGTGTGATCATGAAAGGGAAGATCTCTTAAAAATAATAAGGGAGCAGGCAGCAACCATACAAAGGCTAGAGGATGACAAGAGGATCTATAACTTAAGAATAAAGCATGTGAATGAAGAAGCAGGAGGCGAAACAGAGGAATTGCAAAGGCATTTCACAGAAATTATTAAGGAAAATTTCACAAGCATAGAAAAAAGAAATGATATGTAGATGTATGAAGCATACAGAAATCCAGCCACCTACAACCAAAACAGAGCTACAACCAGACACGTAATAATCAAGATCCCAGAATTTCAATATAAGAACAGAATATTAAAAGCCATCAGAGAAAAGAAACAGATCACCTATAAAGGAAAATCCATCAAAATCACGGCAGACTTCTTGACACAGACCATCAGGTCAAGAAGAGCTTGGAGTGAAGTAATTCAAGCAATGAAGGAGAACAACCTCCAGCCCAGATTGATGTATCCTGCAAAACTCTCTCTAGAAATTAATGGAGAAGCAAGATGCCTCCATGACAAAGAGCAACTGGGAGAATTTGTGACCACCAATCCAACCCAACAAAAGATACTGAAGGACATTTTAGAAAGAGAAAACAAGAATACGAGCGTTTAAAGAATAGTGGCAGAGAGGCCTCAGTGAACGGAGCAGACAGTGGAGTAGAATAGAAAAATAGACAACCAATGGCAGAAAAACAGGATAGCAGAAACGAGGCAGAAAAGATTGACTGTAATCTCTAGTATAGATGGAGTTGAAATATTAACAGAGAGAAACACAGGCAGATTAGACCAGGAGAGAGGGTCCATTGAGAGACTCTATATAGGGAGGCAGTGGGACCCAAAACAAGCAGTGCACCCTATGGGAGTGAAAGGGGAAGAATTATATAAAAAAGGAAGGCAGAGGATATTGTTAATTGGGTAACAAGATTTAAAATCTACATTATTCTCATCACTCTGCTTAGATGGATTACATGCTATTTCAGTTTGTCTACTTACACTAGAATTGAGGACATGGTCAGCTATCCAAAAAAAGAGGACATATTATGGTAGTCATCCTTAACTTCCTATCATCTTAATCTGTATAATTTATACTGTCCTATTATGACTGATCTTATTTGAATCTAGTTTGTTAGATTGCTGTTTTGTATTGACTTATTTTATTTAAATCTGTTATGATTGATAGCATCAAGTCTAAGAGTATAGGCAACTACACTCAAGATGACAAGATTCACTAAGATACCCAGTATGGTTTGATTATTACTTGCTTTTGAAGTCTTACAATGTCTCCAATGCTTCATTTTTATTAATGTTGTTATACTCTGCTGAG
>PVJX010021171.1:0-32279 GCA_004027295.1 Dolichotis patagonum
GCGGGACCTCGGTCCGGCCGGCAGCTCGGGATCACAATGAGAGCCCGCCAGGACCATTCTGCCTGCAGCACAAGGGAAGCCTTCCGCGGAGCTGTGGCCAGGATCCTCCCAGCAACAGAAGCTCGGGGAAGCCCTAAGCTGAAAACCTGACTGCAAGGCTGGGAACAGTCAGGGCTGTGTCCCACGGCTGTGGGGATAGGGCTCACTGTGCTGCGTGGAAACGAAAGTTACTTAGCCCTTTGGAAGGGTCACAGGAGGATAGAGTTATGTGCACATATGATTGTGTTTATACTGGTGGATCGCGTACCCCATTCCATGCACTCTGAATGTGGGTTCATTTTGCTGAAATAAGGCAGAACAGGAGTCCTAGTCTTGTCTTCCCCCTGGAATGTCGATTTCTCCCAGGGATCCCCCTTTCTCTGCCCCACTGAGGTGCAGAACATGCTTTTCAGAGTCCCCTTCTTCTCCTGGCCCTGTCTGACTTGCCAGTGTCCCCTCCACCTTGAAGATTGTGAGGGTCAGTTCCTGGGTCCGGTCAACCCCTTGCCCCAGGCCCAGGGTGCTGCTTGTCAATGCTTGGCCAAGGATTCGTTGCCCAAGCTAAACTGGGCTGGAATAAGCTAAGCTTTCTAGAAGTGCTGCATTCGCTTATCTTCACTGTGTCCTCGCTGGAAGTGCAAACTCATTTTGTCGGCATAAGAAACAGGAAGGCGGGTACCTACTGTCTCTTGTTACACAGCTACTCCTTTTGTTCACAGCTCAGAGTACATCTTACTCTGGCGCCTGAGGAAACTGTGCTTCTGTTTCAAGTTCAAGGACAGCAGATCCTTGATCTAAAGCCGGGCACTGGCTCAGGCAGCTTGTGTCCCTGCCCCCGCAGCCTCCTCCTCCTCCGCAGGGGCTTTGCTACTTAAGTGCATAAATGTGCAACTCAAGCTTCCATGGTGGAGGCCGCTGTGCTACTTTGCGTATCTCTGTGAAAACATCCAAAGCTCTTCTCTGCTCCCCAAGGTCCGGTATGTATGGATTTCACCTGAACATCACCACAGCCATAAAAACATCTCATAACCAGCAGGTAGTACACACAGCAACATGGCCAGGCACCAAGGTTCTGGGAACCTGCCCGCCTCTGTTCAAATCCAGGCTCCCAAACAGCCAAACTGCTGGACCTTTGGCAAGGTGCACCATTCCCTTTGGCTTTAACTCCACCCATCTAAAGGGCAAGAACCGCCTCTCTAAGGTGGAGCTTGGTAGGAGCACAAAGTAAGCGCTCAGCAAACTCAGGTCTTCCTAGGATTCTTCATCGTCCTTACTTCTCCCACATCTTGGCCAATAAAAAAGTTACTGCAGAGCAACTGAAATAATTTTTAAATTTCCTAACTTGGGGTTCAGAAAAATAAAATTATCGGCTGGAAACATTGGAGTAATTCTAAAGATTTACTGTCCTTGCTCTCTTTCTTCCTCTCTGACTTGGTAAGGTGGGGCCTTGGATGGCACTGGCTTTCTGGGGGTGTGGCCGGAAGCACTGCCATTGCCATCCTGAAATCTGGATACGCTGTGACCAAGGGGCCCCAGGCTGTCACTCTGCACTGGCCCTGCCGATGACACAGTCCTGGCTGGGTGCTGGCTGGGCTCTGCACCACGGGTGTGTCTGAGGGACAGACCCAGGAAGGTCGGTGTCTCCAGCCCCACCAAAAGGAGGAAAGGGAGCCGCACCAGGGTGAGCATGGGAGAAACCCCCTCAGTGCTGTCCATCTGACGCCGCAGTCCCTCTGCCTGACAGAGAACCACTGGCACAAGGCTCCAGGGCTGGCTCCTGCTCCCGCCCTCCTTGTGGAATGAAACACACACCACGCCTCTGCCTAAGTGGTCCCTGATGCCACTTGGTGTGGAGATCCGTGTGCCTGCCAAAGGGCCCAAAGAAAACATCTGGCTGCCGTGGGCTTCGCTCTGTGGCCACCGCGGCCGCCCGTGGGAAGGCTTCTGCCGCTGGCTGCTGTCCTCGGCAGTGAACCCTGGAGCCCTGGCTCCCAGGCGTGGCCTCAGAAGATATCCCGCGTGTGTGGGCATTTTATAACAGGGTGCAGAACAATGGATTCCCCTCAAAGTCTGCTCTAAGCACAGATTTGGTTGGTTTTTACTTTTCATCTTAAACACTGGGAAGAGAAAGTGAGGGCAAGTCGAATGGGTAGTTTCCAGGACTGGATTGCCTCACAGGAATGGAGCCCTGCGCACTCGGGCAAGCCGCATGCGGGGCGGGGCGGGGCTGGCACCTGGGAGCAGGACTGCGAAGGCAGCAGGGCCAGAGGGCAGGGGCAGCTGTGTTTGGCCACCACGTCGCTTGCTGTAATGGCACTGCGCTGTCTTTGTAGGCTTTGGGACGTTTCTGCTCCTGCACCTCTGTACCCCACAGCCTGGGGCCCCTGAGGCTGACAGAGCAAAAACAACATGTGCAACGACAAGCGGCAGCTCCTGCTCCTGCCCTCCTCTCCTGACCAGGGAAAGGTGGGCGCTGACCGCTGGTTTCCAGCAGCTCTGAACCGCCTGTGCTGCCCCAGGGGTCTCCCTCTCAGACTGGGCTGTCAGGGCAGCTGTCAGTACCTGCCACCACCGAGAGACATCTTTGTGCTCTGTGACTCCACAGAAAGACACACTAGACACGCCTAGTGATTGTCACGTGACTTGGCCAGTTTCCTTAGGACTCTGTGTGACTCCTACGGGCCAATTGGATCCAAAAGCTAATTAAAAGCTCAACTGTGTAGTTCTGTCAATAATCAGAGGATTTATTAATTAATACCTATTAAATCGGCAGCTAGGCATCTGTAAGAAGCTCTGCTAACACTGCCTCTTTATCATCTCACATCCCCACACAGAAAGAGCGGGAAACTTTCCTGGGGAAAACGAGGTCCGTGAAATGAGGGGAGACCGCCTAGGGCCACACAGCAAGTCAGCGAGGGAACCAGAAATAGAAGCCAAGGGCACCTGGTCCATGACTCCAGCCCCTAACTATGCTGCTTTCCCCAGGAGTCCACCAATTAGTGGGAACAGCTCTTACTCATTAATGGGTGGTTAACTTTACAGTGAATGGTTTTCACAAGCGAGCACCAATGCGACTGTAGGTACAAAGTAGAAAACCACAATTTTCTAGGCCTCCACAATGGCTCTGCTTTCTTTTGGACCGTGAGTGATGATAAGAGTTGCTTTCTTTTCTTGGAGACCTCGCTTTCTGCATAGCATTCACCTCAGCTTTCAGCCAAGCACTAAGAAACAACAATAATCACAGTGAAGAACAGCCTGCCCTGGGTACAGTGCTGCACGCCTGTAATCCCAGCTACTTGGGAGGCTGAGGGAGGGAGGTTACAAATTTGTGCTCAGGCCGGGCAGTTCGGTGAGATCTTGTCTCAGAATACAAAGGGCTAGGTATGTAGCACGGTGCTATTTGCCTAGCATGTGCGGGATCCTAGGTTCCATTCCCACTATTTCAAAAACAAGAAGACAAAAACAAAGCGACGCAGCCACACCATCAAAGCAGCCCGATGTGAACTTCCACAGGAAACAAAAACTTAGAGGAAACTTATCAGGACATGGTTTCACCGAGATGGAGTAAGTCACCATCACTGGGAACCTGGCTGGTCCAGACACGGGTTCTTAACTTCTAAACAGCAGTGTGACTCCCAGTGTGGTCCCTCGTCCTCCTTTCTGCCATTCTAGTTCTCATATTCGCACGTATAAAACAGAAGATGAAAACATTTATCCACCAAGAGCAAAGGAGAGTGGCTAAGAACCGCCGCCCTGGAGCACCCAGTGGGAACCTTGGTGAGAAGGGCCCGGGGCCGGCTCCCACCATCCTGTCCTGCTGGACTCCACACCCTGTGCGTGGCTGCCGTGCGTGGAGCAGGGCCCTGGCCCTGCTGGACTTCCTCTCCGGCCAGGGCTTACCCATTGCTGGGGCAAGTGGAGAGGTGGCCACTTACAAGACCATACGGAAATAAAGGCTTGAGAGGAAGCCTGGTCTGGCAGCTTTGATTCTTGACCAGGTCTTCAGGGAGTCTGTCTTCCTCTGGTCCCTAAGGCTGAGTCACCAAGCCTCTCAATGACCTCCCTATGAGCAACTTCCTGCTTCATCCTGAGGGGCCGTTATTCAGATTCCCAGCAGCCGTCTGGTCCACCTCCCCCGTTCACACAGAAAGCAGCCCAGTGGACAGGGGTTGAGGGCCTGGCAGAGGCTAGATTAGCGACTGACATCAGCACCCACACCTGTGCCTTCTTGTCCTCACCTCCTCCTGACGTGCGGAGAATGAAAACAAAGGAGTCTCAAACTCCGGTTTCCACAGTGGTCACACAGGCTCCAGCAGTCTAAGCAATGCTGAGTGCAGGCAGTCAGGTAAGAATTAGACTCATGGACAGGAAAAGACTCCAAGCTCACAATGAAACATGCACAGCAAAAATCGACTTCCTTATTTCATTTCTGCCTTTATATTTTCAAGAAGCAGACTGCCACTCGTCAGTCTCTGGGTTATTTACACATTCAGCAAATAAAATGGAGTTGCCACCCATCTGCAGGACAAAAGGAGGAAGTGGCTGAACCCAGCATAGCTAGAGTTTAAGATGTGAGGTGCCTTGGAGATGCCAGGCCTGCGTGCAGGGGAGCTTGTCACATGCACCCTGTGAAGGCCTGCCGTGATGGCACAGCTGGTCTAGGGGCCGACAGAGGCAGCTCGCAAAAGCAGGCAAGGCCATGGTGAAACCACCCGTCAGTTTTCCATTCTTTCCCAGCACTGCATGTATTTTACTTGATTCGTGAAGAAAACGGAAGCCAAAGCCTTGGGAGTGAGGCCACATCTGCTCCCCATTCTCTTTCCAGCTGTTGGTGGGCCCCTGCTTTGCCCTGGCTCCTGCGCACTGGCGAAAATGTTGACACTATGCTTATGCAGGTCCCTAAGTTGACCTTCTGTGTCTGCGGGTGGAGAAGACCCCAAAGAACCATTTCTGCTCTGAGCATGTACAGTTTTTTTTGGTCATAATTTCCCCAAGAGCACAGTACAGTAGCTATTTACATCGCAGTAAGTCGTGCTGTAAGTAGGGAGGATTAAAGCATATGGAGGATGCGCACAGCTCACATGCAAATACCGCACCACTTTCCATCGGGATCCAGCGTCCTCGGACTCTGGGATGTGCTGAGGCTCCAGCGCCAATCCCTCATGGCGTCAGGACCCCGGACGCATAGGCACTTGCAATCTAGCTGAGAAGCAATCTGTGTGCATGCCATGGTTATCAATTGCACGATGGAGCTTTGAACAGTAGGTTTTATGTGCTTAACTTTTTTTTTTTAAAGTCTTCTGTTCAGGCTTTAAAAACTGCAGAGGCAGTGTTGTCTTACCAAGAGAGGCCTCATGATTCCATCTCCAGGAATCAATACTCATGACTGCCACGTATTCTGGATGGTTTTGGTTCATTTTTAGAATCCTGGCTTAAGGGTCAAGAACCTCTGCATCTTAGGCTCCAGTTCCAAGACAAGGGATGTGGGCATCTCTCACGCCATTCGGGGGCCAGAGCCAGCGCAGGCAACACGGGGGAGTCACATTGGCGCCACTGGTGCTTATGGATAAAGTAGCTTTTAAACACTCCTTCGTTATGGGAGAGACGACACACAGTGCTATGATTAAGAGTGTGGTTTTCTGTGTCTGCTGACACCGTTTGGCTGTGTGTCTGTGGTACGTTAATTGCCTTATGTCACACTTTTCTCTTTTTTTGCTTTGGATAAGTAAAAATGTTTTATTACTACCTGTGTGTAGTGCTAATGTTTCCACTCCTGGTGTGGAGTTAGAATATGTGCCTAACACAGCTCCATCCATCCTCTCATTTCCTTATGCTCCCGTTCTTCCCCCTTTCTATCCCTTCGTATTAGCTATCCTTTATTTGGTTCTTTTTTTACATTTGGTGTTTCTCATGTAAGAGAAACCATGTGATAGTTAAGCTTTTGCATCTGATTTCACATGACCTTATAGTTTCATGGTTCATCCATTTTCCTACAAATGACTCAATATTCTTCTTTATGGCAGAGTAGTACTCCATTGTATGTATATAGCACATTTTCTGTCTTTGAAATACTGCTCATAACAACACCAGTTTTCTCAGTTTTGCTGTGTTAATGAGTCAATGCATACAAAGTACTTAAAATCGTTGCTGGTGCACAGTTAACCCCCAGTCAACACTGGTTACTACTGCCTGTTTCTGCATTGTTTACGTGGCCAGTACTATTCTGAATGTAAAGACGTCCAGAGTAGCTTTCCTCCCACATACAGGCTGTGCAACATTCTCTCGGAGGTGATTCCCACGGTGCCAGGGCATTGTAAAGCAGCATTTTCTGTCCGGAAAGCAAAAGCCGGAGCAGGGTGCTCACCCATTTCATCTGCGCCGGGTCTGCCGGATTCTCTTTGGGCTTCCTCCTCCCAGTCCTGACCAGCCAGTTCCTCTGTCACTGCAGTTTTTTTTTTTTTACCAGAATCCATTGTCACCATTTTCCTGCTATGGCTGCTGATCTGCACTCACCCCAGGGGCAAGCGTTTCACTCAGCAGTAACCGCAGCAGGGCCGAGGTGGGCCCTCTTGGGCCTGTGAGCCGGTCACAGGGAAGGAGCCAGGCGCAGCAGGCGGCTCCTGAGGGCCAGTTTTCTCAGAGTCACTCACACACCGGGCAAACCCAGCAATGGTGATTCTGCTCACAGCGGGACCTAATGGAACCGAGCTGCGGCTCCTGCCTGCCGCCTTCTCCCTGGCAGACCACACATGTGCCACACTGCCGAACTCAGTGACAGAGGCCCAGGCCTCGGCCTTTTGACGGAAGGCCTCTTCTTAACCCATCAAAGCCCTTTTAGCCCCCTTCGGCTTAAGTCATTAGCAAGGGTAAGGAGAAGGACAGGACAGCCGAGAAGGCCACTTCCCTTTCCCCACTGGACTGGATTTCCTTTCGTGTCCCCACAGGACAGCTTCTGTCTCCACTGTTGTCGTGTGTGGACTGTGGCTTTTCTTGCACGGTTTCACCACGAAGCATTGGCCAGTGTACACACCTGAAGTCAGATGTCTTCCTTTCCTTCAGAGCTCTGCCCCCTGGGGGGACTTTTCCTCCGCAGACCATGTGGGGACGGCGGGCCGAGCCGGGATGCCAGGAGGGCCGAGGGCATGGCTTTGCCGTCCCAGCACTGAGCACTGCCCGGCGACGCGGGGCTTAATTCCCTGTGCCCCTCCATCCTTCAAAACTCACCTTAGTGGACCGTTCAAAGGGGAATGAAAGAGTCTGAGAAGGACTTGGCTTGTGTGAAAAGAAGACTGAAAATTATGATGGGCCATTTCATGTACTTTCAGATTGCTGTGAATTAGTTTTGGTTTGTTCAGCGTGGCCTGCGTGTGTGTGTGTGTGTGTGTGTGTGTGTGTGATTGAAGACGGAACTCAAGGCTTTCACACTGGTTTCATCCCAGCCTTTTTAAATTTTTTTTTTTTTTATTTTGAGACAAGATCTTGCTGAATTGCCCAGGCTGGGCTTGAACTTGTGATCCTTCCTGCCTCGGTCTTCCCGAGTGCTGGGACTGCTGTAGGAGTGTTTTGTAAAGCAGGCTCTGACTACTTTGGAGAACACACTACGAGAGGGAAAGCCGTATTTTTCTATTTTGGAGGAGAGGCGTCGTGTGGCACCAGAATGCGGCATCACAGAAATAGCTCCACCCTCTGACTGGAAGACGAAGACTGGCCAGGCAGTCAGCTACACAGGAACACACTCATCAGCGCGAGGCAAAGGGAGGCAGGGAGAGGGGAAGGCAGGAGGAAAGGAGGGAACAGTGCTCTGCATAGCTTAGTAACAGTGAGCTTGCAGGCTCAAACTCCTAGTGCTCTGAGCATTCGCCTTCCCGCGGAGCACCCACTGGTGCCCTGCTGAGGTTGGGTGAGCTCACGGTGCCCTGGGCTGCTGGCAGGGCAGGGTGTGGCTGCTGTCACCCAAGCCAGCAGCTGTCAGGTAATGGAGATTCAGAGAGGTCGAGTCACTTTCTCAAAGTCTCATAGAGGAACTGGCGTGGCTATTTGACCCTTATCTTTGGCTCAAATTCAGGGTCCTACCGTGGCGTGAGGGACGTAACGCAATGGAGCGGTGATGCTTCGGTAAAGATGTATTTCTAAGCTGGAGGGGACCGTGATACCTGCATCAGAAAGTTCTTCACTCCTTCATGCACTAGCTAGTAAGTGCCAGAGGCTTAGTCAGGTCTGTCTAGAGCAGCCTTCAGGGTCCAGACACCAGCCAGCTGACCTGAGGGCCAACCCGAGGAAGGAGGCTGTGGATCCACGGCCCTCCTGATCCTCCTGGGGCACTATCTGAACTCAGCTCTGTCCCAGAGAGCCGGGCACACTGTGGGGACTCAGCTCTGGGGCTCCTGTGGACCCCTGGTTCCCACCAAGAGCGAATTATCATAGCTCTTCCTGCCCCAGGCTTGGCCCGGATGACTAGGGACAGGCTGCAGTGACAGCCCATCCTCTGGCCCACTGCAGGGTGCGCCAGAGCCCCAGGGCTGTGGGCAGAGTTAGCTACAGCCTATCCTGGCCCAGCCAGCGAGCGTTAAGCAAGCTGAATGATTTTCTGGAAGGTCGGGTTTTCCCTTTGAATCACGCTCCTTAAACACCACCCTGAGCGCCTAGGAAATGCATGGTTCAGCAGCAGCTAAGATCTCCAAAGACAAAGCGGTTACTGAATTCAGCAAGCCAGGTTTCCCAATCTAAGACTTCCTGCTTTGTAGGAAAGGAAAAAACTCTAGAGAACCACTGTGTTCAGCACCACAGTTGCCAAGCAGTGTGCTCTTGATACTTAATTACCAATAGTGCTTAGCTTCTCTTTGATCCAATGGACCAAGTAGAACCAAGCTGGCATCACCAAATCTAAGCTATAAAAAGCCAGAGCACCTCCCCCTTGCTTCGTCCCCTTTACAAATGGATGGAAGGCTGGGAAACCCTTCACTCTGTGAGTTAGCCTGCCACACGTGAATCGCCACCACACACACGCGTACACGCAAGCTCACGCAATCTGCTTGGACCACGTTCATCTACTCGGCAACAGCTGAGAATCTAGCACGCGTTGGACGCCGTACTGTGCACGGAGGGCACGGGGTGAAAAAGCACCCTGTCCGTGCCCACAGAGGGTGAGGTAAACAAGTGACAAGACTACACAGGAGAGTGAGGCAAAGGGCACAGGTCCTGAGACCCACATAGCCGGGCCAGGAGGACAGGGTGAGGGTTATGAGGAGGTCTGGGAGGGGCCTGTTAAAGTGATGTCTGAGACCACATCCAAAGGACACCAAGTGCGAGGCTCTGCAGCTCTACGAGGGACCACAGCAGGTGTGCAGGCCTGGGACACCACTCTGTGTGTGTGTGTGTGTGTGTGTGTGCACTCTACCGGTGCAGAAAATGCTAAAGTAACCACCAAAGGACATGGAATGTTATTCTGGCATAAAAAGGAACAGACTTCCAGACTTGTAGGCCTGTAATCCCTAGAAGGCTGAGGCAGGAGGCTTCAAGTTCAAGGGCAGCTTGGACAACTTAGAGTGACCTTGTCTCAAAATGAAAGGGCAAAAGGGCAGGGGATGGAGTTTAGTGGTGGATGAGCTCTGGTTCAATCCTGAGAACTTTTTAAAAAGAAGGAAGAAAAGAAATAGGAATAGGAATAGACTCCTCACCATGCTGCAGAAAAGATGATTCTGGGCCTTGAAACCATCATTCTAAGTGAAATAGACACAAAAGCCTGCACACTGCATGACTCCGAAACAGGCAGCTTTGGGGAGCAAGTGGCAGACTGGGGGTTCCTAGGGCTTGGGGGCTGGGGAGAAAAGAGGAATGACAAGGAGGCGTTTTGTGGCCCCTGCCCTACTGGTTAGTTAATCCTAGTTTGCACTAACTGTGGGTCAGTGCTGGCCTTTGGTTAAAATTCAACAAAGCTTAAAAGAAGCTGGCAGTCATAAAGGAGAAGCCCCTGCTTCACAGTGGGACCCTTTCCACTGACACTTCGCCACCCTGTCACATATTCCGGTCCCCTCTCCCACCCGCTGTGGGGTACGCTATGCATGGTAACTTGCTTCCCCAGGCCCTCAGCACCAGGAGAGCAGGGAGGGGACCTCAGGTGCTGCTCTGCTCTGCTGCCAAGGGACCCAGGAATCTTTTACTGTTCTGGTGAGAAATCTGGCCAGTGACCCATTTTTTGTGGGGTTTTCAAACTTCAAACATCAACTCAGTTATGTATTTAAAAATACATGCATGTGCACACAGGACATTCTTAGTCGTCTGTCTGATGCTTACTAAAGGCAGAGCTAGCGCCTGATGGCTGTCAAGTGTGAGAGGCAGGAGTCCAGTGCCTCCCTGCACCCTGCTCTCCCCCGGAAAGGCCGAATCAGAAACACCATCAGCACGAGGCGAAGCGCGCTTGCGG
Organism: Dolichotis patagonum; assembly: GCA_004027295.1. Classification (NCBI taxonomy): domain Eukaryota; kingdom Metazoa; phylum Chordata; class Mammalia; order Rodentia; family Caviidae; genus Dolichotis; species Dolichotis patagonum. The sequence continues at coordinate 10,463 of PVJX010021171.1, forward strand.
GTGTATGGACCTTGGGCTGGTTAGATGCTAGCATGTGCCTTCCAGAATGGTCACAGGCCTGGTGAAGAGCTGTCCAAGCCCCAAGCAGCCCCCAAGAACATTCGCTGGAAATGCCAGAGAAAAAGAATGGGGAGGGTGGGTGGTCTGCTATTTCACCAGGCAGGGCTCTCAGGAATCTCCCCCATTACTGATCCCAAGCAGACTCAAGGATTACGCTGTCTGTGGGTTACTTTGCTGTTGTGTCAACAGAACCAAGGAGAGTAGGATGAAAGTCACAGCTGGGAACGCAGGCTGAGCAACACCACTGTAGAGAGCTGTGAGCAAGCCGTGCAGTAGCTGAGGCAAAACGCAAGGGCAAGACTGGTGAGCAGGTCACTGCGCTGTTTACGGACACCAACATGCACCTTTCTTTGTCTGCAACAGTCTGGGGTTGTTGGACCTTGTAGTGTAATAATCAACCCCTTTTCACTCAAGACACTGTCCTGCTTCAGATGTTGAAACCTAATTTGTCATTGGAAAAACAACTACTTTGATTTCACTTATTGTGCACTTCTAGAGTGGCCAAACCAAGCAGGGTGGAGGATGGTGGTAGCCAGAGGCTGGGGAAGCGGATCTGGGGCCCTGTTGTGTAATGGGTGCAATTGCAGTTTTGCACAGTGAAAAGGGTTCTGGAGATGGTTGCATAACACCGTGAGCACCCCCAGCACTGCGGAACTGCACATTGAAACGATGGTGTATTTTATGTTATGTGAATTCTATTACAATTTTACAAATCTCTCCGTTAGATGACTCTGAAACTCCACCCACAGTCAGCTTATCACATGTTTAGAAAGGTGAAAACCAAGAGAGCACTTTTAGAAAAGTCCTTCAGAGAGGTGTGCTGGGAGCTCGCCACTAGCACTGGGTGCGGTAGAAGCTGCTGACCGACCCCCTCAAACCTAGGAAGACGGGGTTCTCCAAGGCCTCCTGGAGCACCTGGTGGACCACCCATAAGCCAGGAGAGCTGGAAGAGAGATGGAGTCGGTTGGGAGAGCTGCTGTGGTTTGGAACTTTTTATTTCTTCGCAGTACTGGGGAATGAATCTAGGGCTTTTACACTGAACTACATCTGCAGACCCACTTTTACTTTTTATTTTGAGAAAGGTCTCATTAATTAATGCCATAAATCACCCAGCCTGGGCTTGAACTTGGGACTCTCTTGCCTCAGCCTCCTAGAGTGCTGAGATTACAAGTGTGTGCTGCCATGCCCAGCTAGTTTGGAACTTAAATGTCCCAAAAGGCTGACATATTAAAGACTTGGTTCCTAGGCTGGATCTATTGGGAGGTCATGGAGCTTTCAACAGGCAGGCACAGTGGGAAGTTTCTAGGTCACTGGGGACATGCCCTTTAGGGCAACTTTGAGATCCCAGCCCCTTCCTGTTCTTCTCTTTGCTTTTCTGATAATGAGTTGAGGAGTTTTGCAGTAAGGCATAATGTGCTGCCTTCCATACCAAAGCAACAGGGCCAACCAACCACGGACTAGAACTCCAAAACCGTGAGCCAAAAGGAACTTTTTCTATTACAAGTTGATTATCTCAGGTATTTTGTTATAGTGCTGGAAGGCTACCAAACACTGTTACAAAACATTGAATGTTCTAATATCTTACTAGAAGCTTGCTTTGCTATTTAAAGTGATTGTGTGAAAAAAAAAATAAAGTGATTGTGTGACTTTGTATTATACACGAGTAATCAAAAAGCCACAAGATTGCCTGTGGTTGTATCAAGGGACGGGAAAGAACACATATAGAGGAAGAGAGCGAGATAAAAGGGGTTTCCTTTGAGTCCCGTGTGGTCAGTGTCCTTGTTTTACATTGCAAAGGCTTTGGTTTTCAAGCCAGAAAAACCAAATCTATTCATAGGTCACTACTGGTTGGTGGTTCCTCTGGAGACTGAGGCGACTGGATGCTTGTCTGTAGTGCTCTGGTATCCAGCGGGAGCATTTGGTTTTAATTTGCTTGCATCCAGGGTCAGCAGGGTTGCCGGAGCTGTGGGAATGTGCCTCTGCAGAGATGTTAGAAGTCAGCCAATCTCGGGGGGAGTTGCAGGGTGTCTGCTTGGGTGGGTATTTGCATGCTACAGACACCCAGCTTGGCCTCTCACTGTCTACACAGCCAACATGCTATTTATATAGCCTTTCTCGGTGCTGCTGGGGCATGTGCTACTCAGAATAGCGAGGTCAGATGACCTGGGGGACCAGGCAACTGTGTGGGAACCGAGTGAGCCCTGCAGGACGACAGGCCAGAAAGGGTACAGGCACTGAGGCAGGGATATGACTTGGGTAATCTACTTACATACAGCGTGGGTTTTGGCTCAATGAGAGAACAGTCTGAGTAGTCAAAGACAGACACAGCTTAACTACCGAGAAACTCATACTTTTCTTTTCTACTACTTGTTTTCTGGGGGAAAATACCGCGCTTCTTTCATTGACTACTCCCTCGGGCACAAAAAAATGAGCTCCTCTTCCTGTTTCCAGTTTCAAAGTTCATTTGATCTTAAGAGTCCTGATCAGTTTGACCAAACCACCCTCTCGGGGAGGAAACTAAGTCCCAGGGCGGTGCCTCGTCTTGCAGCAGGGGACCTAAAACTGTCTTCATTACCAGCCCAGATACCTGGTGAGCACAAGCGACACCGCGCCCCCGAGCTGAGGCAGGTGCAGAGATCCCCAAGAGTATTCAGGCCCAGGGACTGATCCAAGAGGCACCCCAAAGCTTGCATGTGCTTCCTCCCCAAGAGACCCTCTAACCCGCCGTCTAGGAGTGACCTGGACCGGCTCTTGTCCTCTCTTCCTGTTCCTTTGCGTAGGAATCATCTCATGTGACAGCTTCTCTCTAAGAATTATCTGTGTGGATGAGATGATGCTATTTTTTCCTGCTCACAGACAGATCGACCTTCCTCAAAGGTGACAGTGTGACACCAGCATGAGCTTCAGTAAGAAGACAACAGGAATACACACTGGTCCTCAAGTCTGGACTCAGAATGGCCTCCGCAGGAACCTGTGGGAACGCAGAGACCTTGGCTTCTCAGATCTAGTAACCAAGAAAAAAATTAATCCTTTTAACAAAGAGATGTTGTTTGCTCTTCGAGGTGAGCCCGCCTCTCTTGTTTAGTATGAAAGAGACTAACCATACTCTCTGTGTCAAGGGCAACAGTGCTTTTATCTTGGGGGACCAGACACTCTTTGAGACGGAGCCTTATTTAAGAGGGGGGAAATCAGGCTGCGTCCACCCTGCATCTTAGTCTCCATTTAATAGCTAGAGAAAAGAGGGGCAGACAGAGGTTAAATAAATCATCATGACTTTTCTGAATACACTGGAACAGCGTTAACAGCACTCAAATTCTTCTTTTGTGGAGATTACTTTGGATCTTTACAAAACACCTTTCTATAAAAGGTGTAATTGCTGTAGGAAGGAATTTGATTTTAACAGACTAACTCATCTTTCTAACAGAAACGAAGTAGAATCACATAGACAGTCCCTTGTCAAGTCCTAGTTTTACAGCAGTGCTCCTTGAACTTCGCAGTACATGTCCGAGTCACCTGAGGGCCTGGGGAGGCGGACTGTCCAGGGCTTCTCAGCCTTCAGTCCAGGTGAGGACGTCACTTCCCCGAGAGAGGTGACTGCTGCTGATCCAGGGACCACACTTGGAGAAACACCGCTGTCAGAGACCGTGCTGAATCCAGCAGCCTCTGCTCTCAGGAGAGGCTGTTTCCAGGGTTCCTCCGAGCTGTAGAGCGCCATCTACCCTGGGTTAAGACCCTCTCTGTGGGGTCGTTTGGAGCCAATGACTGGCTGGTGCTGGGGCGTGAGGCAAGGCCCCAGCCTCAAGACCAGTGGCCCTGAGGGGCGCACCTCATGTGGCGCACCCCAGTGGCAGGCAGGAAGGGAGAAGAGAAGTGGGTCTGGGAAGGCTGGGTGATGGCCGCTGTTCCCAGCTGAGGCTGTGCAGTACACCCAGCTCACACAGAGATGCCAGTTCTGGCTCTCCGCCCAGTCTGGCCTCTGTGTCACTGTCAGAGGTAAACTCGAGTCAACTCTCAACTGAGACCCGGGGGATGACTCAGTTTCCCCCTGCAACCTCATATGAGGGGCACTACATTGTTGAGAAGGTCACATTCCACCCCTTGTACCGAGGTTCTAACACCAGGTCAGCATCTTTAGCTGACCACGATTCTTCTATGGAAAGAGAGACTGGGGCATTTTTGCTTGCAGAGATGGCACTGCCATGCCTGATGCTGGTGGTTTGAGGAGGGCATGTCTAGGACTGATGCTTCCCTAATGAGATCTTGCCACCATCTGATGCATACACAGATCAAAGCATCATATCACACCTCATAAGAATCCACAAACTTTATGTGTCGGTCAAAGAAAATTCTTCACATCAGATTAAGACCTCAATTTTCTTAGACCACTACTGCTCTTGTCCTCTCTTTATTGGAGAGTTATTTTAAGATAGCAGATTCTAGTCACTGCATGGCCCACTGCTCCCTCACAGTCTTGTCCTCAGCCTTGGGCCCTGAGATGACCCAGGACCAGGGCCTTTCGCCCATGGTACCAAACCTTCCTGGGGCCACTCAGGCTGCTCTGGAATCTGAAGGAAGGACGGTGAAGAGGCAAAGGGAAGCGGCCCTTTGATCCTACACTGTGAATGAGCCATGCTGCAAAATGCGAAGAATGCTAAACAGACTACGCAGACCTTCTCTCCCTGGAGTGCACAGGGTGTGGTCTCCAAGGGGAACACGAGGCTGGAATGAGGGGCAGCCAGCCAGCCCCAGCCACGCCGGAGGGCTCAGCAACCAGCCTGTGAGTCAAACTTACCCAAAACGGAGCTGAACACTCAGTCAGCAGTGAGCAGAGCGCTTATCGCGCTGAATAATTTAGCAGCACCACGCCGCTGGGAGGCAGCTCATAGTTAATGGAATGTTTCCTGTAAATATTATTTTTCTTCCTGTCTCATCATCTTATACAGCTCAAAAATCTTTACTGATCTGGGGAGGTGACAGCAATGCATCAGTTCCCACAGCCAAAGGCCCTCTTCTGAAATACTCCTAGGAATCACAGGAAGCCACACTGGCTGGCTGCTCAGGAACAGGGGCAGGCCAGTTACTCCGGTTCCTTCTCCTAATGCCTCAGCAGGGACCCCATAGTGCTGCTAATTGTACATCTAAGTGTACATAAAAGCCCCCCTAATTGCACATCCAATAAATAAGTGAACACTGTCTGCTGAATACAGAACAAGGAGAAGTAGCCATTCATTCCCAACGGAGAGCTTTCATTCACTGCAGGCTGCTGACTGGGCCGAGCTCTACGTGCTGATTTACAAGCTCCTTCTGGGAGGTTCCTATGAATCACGGCCTTCACACCCTTTGCTCTGATGCTTCCCGCCTCTGATACACGTTGCACGAGGGATCAGATAGCCAGTCTGTCCACAGGTTTGAAGAATGCAAAAGACAGGGGTCAGGCAGAGAACAGACAGTATTGCTACTGTCAGTGAGCTGAGTCCTCGGTGTGGGAGTGACACCTTCGGGAGTGGTGCCACCAAGAAGCTGCTGACTGAGATCAGAGCTGTCATACTTTCTCCTCAAGATGTGATGTAAGGACAGTGGGGCACCCTCCTCCCTAAAGGAAGCTTTACTGAGGTGGACTTATTTATCTCTGTCCATGGATGATAATTCCGTGAGAGTTAATAAACAGCATCTTCAATGCATATCATTTACTTCTCATTCAAATGTTTTCAGGAAAGAAAGAGGAAATACGCTGCTTGTATCAGCACACCACGGGACAGTCAAGGGCACTGCTACTGGTCGTTTTTCTGTTTATGATGGCAAACAGGGCTCTGTACTTCACTGTAGTTGCAAACTAAGAGGTAGTTCAAGATTCACCTCAAGTGCCCAAACGCCAGCTGGACACTACAGTGTACCTCGGTTCATGAACGTAATTCCTTCTATGCCTCTGGTCACAAACCAGACAAGAACTGAATCAGATTCAATGGTTAGGTTTAATGTTGATATTATGGGGGAATTTAATTTGTTGTCATCCAATTCAGTTTGCAAACAGAATCATGGAAAGAATAAAGTTTGTGAACAGAGGTACCACTGCATTTCACTATTCCCTGAAGACAGCAGACTCTGACACGCAAAATACCGTGCCTCTCGCCGTGGCGAACTTGGTTTTACACACATGCAATCATCCACACAACTAGAATTCAGTAACTAGCACAAAAATAGAGTAAAATAAGCTGAGTGCGGTAGCACACACTACAGTTCCAGCACTCTGGAAAACTGAGGCAGGATGATCACAAGTTTGAGCCCAGCCTGGGCAATCTAGACTCTTGGTAAGACCCTGTGTCAAAATATAAAATAAAAAAGGGTTTGGGGATGTAGCTCAATGCGAAGGCCCTAGTGAGCTGCAGGACAGACTGGTTTATTTTGTCGCCATGACTCCTCAGGTTTCTCTCCCAGTTGCCAAAGTGAAACAGACACGTAGACATGGTCAGTGTCTGTCCTCTGATACCACTGTGTGCTGTGCATAGACCAACGACACGATTCACGGGAGACGGGAGGGCCACAGTCATCAAAAGGCTGCTTCCCATGCCATGTGGCCAGCGTGCATGCCAGTCACTCAGTGGCAGGGCGGCAGACAGAATGTGAGAGGGAAAACACCACTGGGTGAAGGGTGGAAAGAAAAGGACCCACTGAGGGCTGGTCAGGATTTACTTGACAACGTATAAACATCTCCGCAGCCCAGTGAGAGCAAGCAGGTCCATACCAGATGCACACTGCCCACCCCTTTGCTACTCAAGCAAGTAGGCCTGCACTGGACATGCGGTGACCCTCCCCCTCCATGAGGAACAGGCTGGTGCCAGATACACAGTGTCTCCCTGCCCACCTCCCCAATCCCCCGAGTAAGCAGGTCTGTGTCAGGCATTCAGTGTGGTTCCCACAAGACATGCAAGACAACATCCACCAATTCCAAAGGAGCTTTACATTTTGCTTCTTGGTATGGGGGAGCAGAAGCAAGAACTAACTAACCAACCAGAGCCAGGATGATGAAAACGCCTGGGGAGAGAAGGGAGCACCCAGACCCCATGATTGTTGACATTAAGTCCAAGAGTCCACTTGAACCCCACCCCTCAGCCTCCATCTAGCAGAGACCAGAGGGCTGATCACATTCCCCACCTACCAACGGGAGGAAGGACACACCGTGGCTTGCATGCTTACCACAGTCTGGGGTGAATGGACAGAGGGGCCTCTGGTGCGGCGAGGGCACCTCAAAAACTCATAGGCCCTAAAGCTAGGTGGATAAAATCAGGACTGGTTGGATGCCAAGACAATAGATCTTGGAAAGAAACCATTCATTCAAAAACAAAACAGTTTTTTTCTTAGACTCAATTTTATTTTAATTTTTCTATTTTTTAATACTTTTATCTTTCCTTCATTAAGTTTTTGGGGAGTTTGGGTCCTGCCCTTTGGAGGTTTTTTTCCCCCATTTTTTTCTTTTATCCTTTCAACTTTTTTCTTTCTTCTTTCATTTCCTACTTTTGTTCTCTGCTTATCTTTGATATTCAGATTTAACACAACCCCAATCAAAATATGAGTAGAACTCTTCACAGAACTGGAGAAAATAATCATAAAATTTGTATGGAATCAAAGACATCCAGAATAGTAAAAGCAATCCTGGGTAACAAGAGCAAATTAGGAGGCATTACAGTCTCAGACTTGAAGCTACATTGTAAAATGAAAGTGATAAAACAAACAACCAAACAAAAAACTATGGTACTGGCATTAAAAACATACATGAGGGCCAAGGGAACACAATAGAAGAAGCAGAAACAATTCCAAGCACATTCAACTATTTGATTTTGACAAAGGGGCAAAAACATATTTTGGAAGACAGCCTCTTTAATAAGTGATGCTGGGAAAACTGGCTCTGCACATGCAAATGAGTGACTCTAGACCCAAAACTCCCACCACCTGCTAAATTAAACTCAAAATGGATCAAAGATCTAAAGTTAAAACAGGAACATTAAACCTGCTAGAAGGTGAAGTAGGTAAAATTCTTGAAGTCTAAGGCATAGGCAAGGACTTTCTGAATAGAACCCCAACTGTATAAGATATAACACCAAAAATTAACAAATGGGATCATGTCAAATTAAAAAGGTTCTGAACAGCAAAAGAAAAAATATGTAAAGTGAAAAAGCAAGATGACAGTGGGCAAAATATTTGTCAACTATTTCTCAGACAGGAGACTGATACCTAAACCAACCAAAATAAAAGACCCAATCAAAAGAATGGGTAAGTGACGCGAATAGACACTTCACAGAAGAAATACAAACAACCAACTTATACATAAAGAAATACTCAACATCACTGTCTGTTAGACAAATGCAAATTAAAACAACACTGGGCTTCCATATTACCCAGAAAGAATGGCAATCATCATGAAATCCGATACTAGCAAATGCTGGTGAGGCTGTTTTGAAAAGAAACTCTTCCATATTTTTGTTGGGAGTACAAACTAATGCAACCACTTTGCAAATCAGTATGGAGATTCCTCAAAAAAACTAAAACTAGGAATTCCATTTAACCCAGCTATTCCTCCTCTGCATATCATTCTGAAACAGTTAGAAGTTATAGTGATACATGCATGCCATGTTTATGGTAAGACGATTTGTAACAGTTAAATCTTAGAAGCAGTCTATGTGCCCTTGGCAAGGTGAATGAATAAAGACACTGTGGTGTTTACATACAATGGGATACTACTCTTCCCTAAAGAAAGATAAACAACTCATCTGTAGGAAACTGCATGTGCCGTGAGACTACAATATGAAGTAAACTAAATCAGACACACATAAGCTTAAATATCACATGGTTTCTCTTACATGAGAAACATACATTATAAATGAAGAGCATACATTATAAGCAAAGTAAAAGTAGATAACAGGTAGATAATAGGGAGAAATCCTCACATAGGAAGGCATCAGAGGTGGAGGGAGGGAGAGGTAAAGGAGGGCAAGGAGATGAAAAAGGAGATTAAGATGTGCTATGTACATGGACCAACTCCACGCCAGGAATGTAAACACTGTACTACAAAATAGGTTTTAAAAATAAAATGAGGGTAAGTCTAGGACCTCAGCTCACTGGTAGGATGCTTGCCTAGCACTGGAAAATCCCTGGGTTCAGTCTTCAGCACTACAAAAATAAAAATGAAATGAGAAAACAATTTCTACAAGTCGGGCACAGTGAAGTAACCCTGTATCCCAGCATTCAGGATTCTGAGGCAGAAGGATCACAAAGTTGGTCAACCTAGGCTTCATAGCGAGTTCAAAAGGCTGCCTGGACTCCAGGAGGAGACCCAGTGTTAAAGATTCTCCTGTACCCTATCCTCAGATACCGTATGAGTTCCGCCTAAGCTGCTTGTAAGAAACCGCACCCGTAAGCAAGGACCACAGTGGTGGAGAATGCGCATGCACTGCAGATTTCGGTTCTGTTGTGTTTAGTGCTGTCTGCTGTCTCAGGCGCTCTTCAAAGATGGTTGTTCTGCATGTGTCATCCCAAAATATAATGGAAGGTGAGCTTCAGGAGTTCCACAGTTCTAAACTCTTCTAACACATTCAAAAAGCCAAAAGCCAGCCTGTGAGATGTCCTCACACAGCCAGTTATTCCTGATATAACACTGCCCCTGAGGGCAAGGCGGTTGGTGTGTTTTGTTTCCTTTTGTGAATTCTTTGAGCACAGTGAGGCAGCAGCTTTCCTGAGGGCTGTGCTTGGGAAGACCAGGAGCCTCTGGTTTAGTGGGCCACACAGTGGGGAGGGCGATGATTGGGAGGGAGCGAAAGGCTTGCTTCCTGCTGCTCCGCCTGGGAGGTGAGCCCCGTCCTACCGCGTGCCCCAAAGCCACCAGACTGAGTCACCTGGTGGATCCTGGAACGAGAATGGCAAACTGCACCCCAATTGGAGCGCAGCCCAAGAGACAGCCCTGCCCGTTTGGGCAGCGTCAGCCTCCCTCCTGCGTGGCTTCTTACAGCGCTGTGCTACTAGACTGCCGTGTGTGCCGGAGGGTGCCCTGAGTCTTTTCAAAGCGAGAGCAGAGGCTCCGCCCTGACTCTGCCTCTACACGCCTGTTGCTGCCCATTGCTGTGGCCCCGTAACTGGGTCAGTGTCATCCAGGGAGGGCTTCCGGCTGCCGCTGGGTGGAAACAGCTGCCCTGGCTGGATGTGCAGCTGTTGCTACAGATGCCTCCAGGTGCTCAGAACTGGGTGCCACACCTCCCCTGAGCACCCTTGGAAGCTCCTGCTGCCGGAGCCACGCCTGGCCCCAGTGCCAGGAGGGAATGGCGCCACCTGGAGGGCACCCCCCCCTCTCAGTGGGCAGGGACACTGTGGTCTCACCCGCTGAGTATGAGTGTGGGTGAGTGGTGGTCCTTGAGGGCAGCTCTTAGCAGCATCCCTGCCAGGCTTTCTACAAGCTCAGCTGCAGAGTCAGAGGAGGTGTGGGCTGGGCCTGAAGGAGTCATCCAGCCATTCCAGCAGTGGTGTACGGATTTCTTCTTGCTTTTGAGACAAGGGCTTGCTATGTAGTTGAGGCTGGTCTTGAACTCACAGTGAGCCTCTTGCCTCAAGGGTTGCGGGTTTCTGACAGACAACAGCAGTGAGCGCCACTGGCCGGCCTGGTGCTGGCCCTGAAGACGGGGCTGACCACCTTCCACGAGCATGTGCGCTGGCCTCCATTACCACAAGCGAGCTCCTCCCCACAGTTCCAGCTCCGAGCAAGCCGATAGATGCCGACTTCAGAGCCTTCCCGTCCCACATAACACGGCTCCGGGCCTACATGGTGGTGACGATGCTGGGTTTGAGAGGAAGAAACACACACCTTGCCCTCCATACAGACGTCAAGCCTGCGGTCTTAGGTTTTGTGTTCAGTTCCACTGACATCTCAGCAGAGACGGTTTTAACCTTCCATTCCGACTGTACACTCTTTCCACAGAGGACCCTACATCACATGGGCTGCAGCGTCTGCCTCTCTGGTGATACTCATGACAAGGAGCTGAAGTCCTTTGCTCACGGCTGCTGATGACTCTAATGAAGGGCTCACTGCCACTCGCCACAGCTCCCTGGATGCCTGCTTGAGCCCCACGCTGTCTGCAGTGCTTCCCTCTTCACTCCCAGGTGTCCCTTCTTTAGATTCCATGTTGTGGCCGACACACAGCCCGCAGGGCCTGAGACCGCTTTCTCCTCTTCCTGCCACGAGCTTCCTGACCGACATCTGCCTTCATCACGTTTTCCTGCTTCTTCCTCCCCATCCCCACTGCTGAGCTCCAGCCCCCAACCTCAGTGGTCCGGGCCTGGTTTCTGAGTCCTGCCCTGCATTCTCTCATCCACCTCTGTGCAGCAACCAGAAGGACATTTCTCTCTCAGTGAAAGTCTGGTGTGATGCTTCACACACCGTACCCCACAGCTCCACTGCCTGCGGGGGTGGCTTACCTTAGCGGAGCCCTCGAGCCGCCCCTGCCTCACAGCCTCCTGTCCTGCTCTCCTGTTAGGCTGCATGGGGCCCCGTGCTCCTGGCGACAGGGCAGGCTTCCTCCTGGCCCTCTGCCCATCTGAAATCTCTGCCCTCCTTTAGATGCAGCCCTCCTTCCTCTGGAAGACTCCTCGTCTTATGCTTAGCGGAGCCTCTGTCCTTTGGCTTACCTCCCAGGCTTCTCCGGGCACTTACCCTTGGCTGTGGTTTACGTGTGGTTTGCATGTGCCCCTCGCAACTCCTGGGCTGAGATTTGATCCCCACTGTGAGGTATTCAGAGCACAGAGACCTAATTTGACTATGGTGTCTAGAGGTCACCTTTGGGAGGTGACTAGGCAAGGTCAGCAGGGACAGTCTCCGTGATTGTATCCTGGTGTCTTTATTAGAAGAGGGAGAGAGACCAGGACACATGCAGACATGTGCACACTCCTCTTTCTTGCAATGTAATGCTCTATGTCCCCTAGGGACTCAGTCAGATGTGGCGCCTTAACCTTGGACCTGCAGCACTACGAGCTAAACTGAGCCACTCGTCTTTATAAAGTTACCCAGGCAACAGTCAGTGCAGTACTGCAGGCACTTACTAAGTCACACGGTTCTCCCTGCATATGCTGGACAGGCCCGGAGGACCTGAGTAGTGTCTGGTCTCGCTCAGTGCTTGGCACACAGCAGACACGCTGCAATTATGTTTGAATGAATAAATGAACGATGACTGACAGCTCAGTTATCCTTCAAGTTCAATTTCTTTCTCAAAGGCCACAGAAACTTAAGTTATTTTAAATAACAATTCAGTTTCAGTAAGAGACAATGCCCTAGAAAAACGTATTGATCTTTTACCATTTTTAATTCACTGACCCAGAAAAGTTCCGTAAGTTGTTAATTCTACTGTTCAGTGGCTGAATTATCTACACCTTTGGCTTTGTCCTTGTTCTTACTGTGAAACCTGTTGCACAGTCTCACACTAAGAGTCACAATTCATGGAGCCCTTGCCCGTATCCCGCCTGGGGCTTGACGGGAAGTGCTGTCTCATTACCCATTCAACGCTCACGCTGACTGCACTAGACACATAAGGAATGCTGGAACACACTGGTGCCCTGGATGGGGCGAGTCTAAAGACTTGTTAGTGTGTCTTCCAGAGAGCTTAGAGCCAGAGAAGATTTCAGCTGCTGGATCTGAATTAATCTGTTGTGGACCCCAATCATCCACTTCGGTCTTGGTCTTCCACCAACCTGGCAAGAGATGGCTGAATGTGCTGTAGCCAGGGCTTTGTTAAGAGCTCTGGGAGTGTTCCTTAATTTTGCAAGCAGAAAAATCAGTCAGGCCAGTTGGAAAAAGAGGAGCTGATAAAAAAGAAAGACGAAGCAAAGCGAAAATGTGAGGAGAAAAAGCACTGAAAATTAGGCCACGTGTGAAAAAGCACAGGGGAAACAGGAAGAAAGACATAGTAAAGAAGAGGGGGAAAACTGAGGAGGGTAAAATAGGAACTTCCGACGGAGAAAAGTGAAAAAGAAAATACAGGAACCTAAGGCTCACTCCATTTCTTACACATATAAATAGAAATACGGATGTTCTGCAGAGAGCCACAAAACAACCTAATACCCTTCTACCCCCCAGTCAGGTTCTTGCTGACTGGTTTCTGGGAGTAATTCCTCATCATCTGCTTAGAATTTAAGAAACTCACAGCTCAACTGCCTGAAAATCCTCCCCACCATAGGGCCATTTTCCCCCAAGTTAGTGAGGAAGTTGGCAAAGGCCAGACGCTAACTGGGTAGCGTGGGTTTCAGTCCAGTCTGGATGAGGAGGCTTGGAAAGCAAGCTGGAGGCACAGTGGATCCACACTGCTTCCTGCTTCCAGAGCAAGTGTGGCTTTGGTAGACTTCTAACACGCGTTTCAGGTTTGAACTGCAGCTGTCGCTCTGTCTCTGCCACAGATTCTAAATGACAGCACTTGCCTCAAAGATATTTTTCCATCATAATTTTTCAATTTATTCTGGTCTAAAAAATGTATATAAGTGGAAACAGAAAATTCAAACACGCGGCCCCTCCCACGCTGTGTCTGCGTCTCTGACACCCCCGTGGCCCCTTCCTACCAAACCAGGAGACAGTGGCCAGGGTTGCAGACTCTCCTCTCGTCCATCCTTATTTTTCACCTCTTTTTGATCTAAAACCCAAAAACTTTTGGGAGAATTCAGATGGGCCTCAGGATTCAGGAAAGTTATTCCCTCCTTTCCACATATAAAGCCCCCAGGACAGCAGGGAACACAACAGGCCTCAAAACCCTTTTGTTCATCTGTTCTTGGGAGAGCTGAACCAGGCACCTTACCTTAAATCATTACAACAACTTAGGTTTCCGTAGAAACAGGGAGGAAAAAATACTCACCCAAGGGCCTCAGACGGGCTTACCGCGGATAACTTGTACACATTAAATTAGCAGGGCAGTAGTGAGCTCCAGGGCTGCCTGGGGTTAGCTCCTTAACTGTCTTTATCTAGCGAGCGCCCTTAAACCCACAGAGGAGAGCAGCCTTACCTTTCGGGGCTTCACTTTATCGTGGTAGTCGTACTGGAAGATTCCTTTGTAGCTCAGTCCCAGCCACCATGGGATTCCTTGCTTGTCCTAGGACAGCAAAAGGAGTGCAGGCAAGTAAGAGGTCGAAGAAGATAAACAGAGGCTGAGAGAAAGTTTCCCCGATCAGCTGAAAATGAGGAAAAATTACCTGCAGTCTGAATTATTTCACGTTTAGTACAAAGATGAAAGGCAAAAGAAATACATTTTGGAAGTGCATTAAAAGCCTCAAAGGTATCCGGTTTCTTTCTTTTCTGAGGACTTCACCTGGAGCCTTTGTGGGCTAGGCTCGTGCTGTACTACTGAGCCACCCACAGCCCCTGACGTGTAAACTTGTGTGCGGCCCTCATCTTAGTCCCTTTCTTTGGGAAATACCTGTGCCCTGCGATGGCTTCAGACAGCAGAACAAGAGGAAACCCAACATCACAGTGACATCGGGCCGACCAGGTAAGTGAGGTTGGCACAGGACACTGGTGAGGCTGCAAGACCACCAAGCAGCGAGTGTGTCACATACGGGCCATGTTGGCGGGGGCCAGGGGCTCTTTTACCGACATCAGCACAGTAATAGCTGCTGATGCCTCGAGACTTCAGGGGTCGAAACAGACATACTCAGTGGAGACACTGACAATCACAAACCTTCTTCCTGGTTGCCAACGAACTGAGGAGAGGACAGAGCCCTTCGGAAAGGTCACACTGGAAGGAAGAGAGCATGAACGTTGGCGGCCACCTTAATGTTAAATTCTGGGGCTGCCAACAGAATGGACCACAGGCCAAATCTGCTTTAAAGGCTGGACGAAGCTCCCTATATCTCAACAGTCTTCCAACACTCAGAAGGTTTTATGAGAGCACCTGGGGAGGCAAATATCTTAATCTCTTGCAATGATGTGAGACAGAATTGAATCAAATTCAGAAGAAAGATTAAGCTGGTGAATGCCACCCTGCTCCTGACATGCTAACTCGGGCTTGAGCAGAGCAGGGCTGGTCGTGGTGGCCATGAGTTCTACTATGATGGTGAAGAAGGATGAAGAGCTCCTGCTGGTGGGAAGAACTTTGGTAAGACATCAGGACAAGGTCTTGGATGGGCCTGAAGTCCCCACAAGAGCCTCATGGCTCTGGGCTACACAACTGTGATTCCAGCCCTCGCTCCTCATTATGGAAGTGCACACTTCCAACAGCTCAGCTCGATTCTTAGTGCACAGTGTGCTCAGTCCACGATTACTGAGCAAGTCTGTGCCACGTGCCACGCCTGGTTCTCAGAATGTACCACGAATACGACATTAGTCTCTGCCATCTAGAGTCTGCAGTTTACAAGTCAGTGTGTATCAATGGCACAAAAGTGTTATGCAGGTTTCCAAGGGTAACACAGGACGAGAGAGATGCTTTAGCCTGAAGGAATTTTAAGAACATAGTGGGGAGGAAACATAGGGAAAGGTTATAAAAGAGCAAGAGATGCTTATGTTGGCTGGTGGAACTTTCTCGAATTGAAAATATTTTCTATTCTTTTAGGTTGGACTTCAGGTACTCAGGGGTTAGGGAACATTCAGGATTTTTCCTCTTTGTGGGAAACATCTTTATCTACTACTCTACAGAAGAGATCCTGGTCGGGTACACTATGGATAAAATTAAAGCGGACTTAGAATGGAGGCAACATCTCACTGGACTGGCCACTGTAACCTGCATGAAGATAGACTCTGGCTTTTACATGCTCATGGACTCAGTCTGTCAGCCCATAATCCTAGCCCAGTCCCGAGGAGCTGACCAGGTGGAATCTGATGACCAAGAAGAACACTCAGCTGTGCTCTATGTTTTTTTTTTTTGCTACTGTGCCATGTGTTTGAGTCTTCCCACTGTGAAGCCATCTAAAGTCTGCAGTTTAGCAAGTCAATGCGTATCAATGGTGTAAAAGTGTCTTGATGTCTCCCAAATACCTCTAAGACCAAAATGAAGCAGGGATATTTTTGGATGCTATTTCACAAAAAAGGAAAATGAATTTTGGAAAATAATTACATCAACTCTTGACGGCATAAAACGCAGTTGCTCGGTTTCCCCAGGCATGCAATCTCCTTGACCATCCCGGTCAAATCCTATTCCCCCTAAAATCTTTAGGAAGATTTAAAAATCAGTAGTTTTTGTTTGTTTGCTTGCTTTTAAGGGCAAGGTGGACAGCCTCCACCAAATGAGTCCACTTACCTTCACTGCATAATAGTGAACCCCGTAGGTCGGGAGGGACTCCACGATGCTCATGTAGCTGCCAAGACAATGGACGCACACAGAAACAATGCACATAAGGGGGATTATTTGGCAGAAGTGGTACAATAAACAGGTTCGTGTGTGTGTGTGTGTGTGTGTGTGTGTGTGTGTGAGAGAGAGAGAGAGAGAGAGAGAGAGAGAGAGAGAGAGAGATATAAAGTTCTGGCAGTAATTATTTACTCAAAAATTCAACTAAAACATTGCCCCCAAGAGACACAAAGTTCCCAGCAGAACTGAACACAGTCTTCACGAGTGCTGAGAAGAGCCACTTACTTCACGATTGCTTGACCTCTTGTCTGGCCATTCAGCTTCTTATAGTGCTCAATTACTCTGTCTTCACTAGAATGAGAAGGAAAGAACACTGCGATGAGAGGCCAAGATACTGCCGCCAGAGACACTTACGAACCGTCAGGAAAATGCTTTGTCCTGAAGTGACATTTCTAAATTCAACCTGAGGGAAATCCTTTGGGCTAGATTAAGTTACTTTAAAAATCCCTGTCTCACCTCAGAGGACCTGCGTGGTCTTTCTGTGAGACTCTAATCAGTGAAACAAGATTAGCGCTAGGCTTGGAGGGCAGCTTCCTACAGGAAACGACAGCCCGAGAGAAGAGGACAGAGCAGGCAGCGGTGGTCCCAAGCGGACACCACAGATAAACACGAGGATCCCTCCTCTCACTTTCTTCATGCTCACCTCTTCTGAATGAGCAGTCATGGAGTCAGTGCTTCCAAAGCCATGGAAAGTTCTGTACTTGGGTTTGGTTAATTGCAAATCAGGAGGCCACAAAAGAGCCCGAGCAACTCTGGAGAAGCAACACACGAGCTGCCAGAATGAGACGACTGCTCCTTTACCTTTGGAAAGGTTTATTCTAAAAAATGAGAGATGCCCTGGTTCCCTGGGGGCAGTAGCTGGCCACGTGTCTTTGAGAGAGAAGTTGGCTGGCTGGGGGCAGCACAGCCTCCTGCGAGGGGCAACTCTGGTGCTCCACCACTGCCTTGGGAACCACAGAGCCAGCGAGGGGAGCTGCGGCAGAGGGACCGTGGCAGAGGCCTCCGGTTCCATCTGGGTCACGTCTCCCAGCCTCAGCCTCCATCACCTGCCTACGTGGCCTTGACCTTGATTCTTCACTGCCTGCCTCACCTCTGCCCAGCCCCAGGCAAAGGGACCCCTTCCTGTCTCCCTAGAGGCTCCATGATGAGGGGTGGGAGTGATCCGAGAGGGAACCCAAGTGCCCTCAGATCTCATTAGCTGATTTACCATTTGGTGTTGATTTACTCCACACTTTCCTCATTTTGTTTTTAAGTAGGTCACCTCTGAGGGTAACGCACTCTACGTTCAAGACTTAATCCTTGGGGGGAATTTACTTACTTTCCAATTACCATCGTAATCTTTAATTACTATCATTTAATTTTAGTGTCTGAAGTGTTGTGTGGGTGAGGAGGGGATGTGTCCTTTCAGGTGCCTGGAACAACAGGCCTGGCCAACTGGAGAGCGGCTTCCAGGAGGCAGCGTGCCCACTGCCTGCGATGGAGCAGACTTGGTCACCCTTCTTGGCTGCCGCGCTCTGTGGACATCCTGTGTCAGGAGTGGCTGAGTCCTACTGGCCTCCGCCTGGCGACCTGGGATTTGGCGAGGATGACTCCTGGATAAGGGTCGAGCAGCTCAATGCAAATATGAGTCTAATGAGTTTGTTTCTTTTGCAGTTCTGGGGGCGAAAATCCCTGGGCGGAGGAGGGACCATAAAGGTCAGTGTGGGGTGTGGTCGTGAACAGAAGGCAGGCTCGGGGAAGTACAGAGGAGTCTACAACACCTCTTACAGTTTCCCAAGGGACGGCCCAGCCACGGGGTCTCACAGTGCCGGGGTCCTGCAGGAGCTGCTGCTGTCTCACGCTGTGCCCTGCATCTCCCGTGGCCTGAGGCCTCAGGGAAGCCCCAGCGGCCGCCTTCACCTGCCTCAGCCTTCCTGCTCTTCTGTCACTAGAGGCTCGGACCTGTCACGTGACAACACTCGGCGTGAAACAGTGCCTGTGTGGCTGTTCCCCGGTGTGAAGCACCCCGCACTGCTTTCCAATCGCATCCTGCGACTGCTACCCCTCTTTTCCCAATCGTCTGAAGTAGGGCTGGCTGGTGGTCAAGCCTACTTTTCAGGTGGAGAAATCAATGCAGCAGACCACAGGACAGGCATCTGGAAGCAGATGCGTGCCTCGGGAGCAGATGACAAAGCTGCTAACGGTCCCCAAAGCAGAGTGACACCGCAACAGCGTACAGGGATGAAGTCAGGACACTGCAGGGAAAGGCCCTGAGTCAGTCCTCCTGTAGCAGTGACCACTCAAGAGACTCTATCTGTGAGCTGGACACTGCCGATCGGATGTGGCCTGTCCTTACTCAGAGCCACCTGACTGACCTGACAGCTACTGCCTCGAGGTGTCCAGACAAGACCTGATGCTAGTGACCCAAACAGTTCAGAAAACATGAACAGAAGCGCACAACAGGCCGCAGGGGGCTGACTGGGATCGACTTGTCCCACACGTTGTGTCCTACTTCTTTTACACTATAAGCAGCTACTCTGGTTCTGTTAAGAGGTCAGAAGGGACGTCAGAGAAGCAGGGCTGTCTGGGTCACAGGCCTGCAGTCCAGGTTCACGCACCCAGCAGGATTCAACACACACTTCTCTCAGCTGGGGCCCAAGTCACAGTCTGGGCCTCATCACAGGCCTGGTTACTGCAGAATCACACTCCAGGGCCTGGCAGACGGCACGGAGGCACGGCGTTTCAGGGCAGCTAAATCAGGACACAGGAAACCCCGAGGGGGAAGCAAAGACTCTGTCGCCCTCACCCAAGAAAACCCATTCTGTCTCCAGCACCACCTCTGACCCCTACATATCCAGGCATCCCGTCTCAGGACCATGGAGTTCCCCCGTGGGGCCCTGCCACGCACAAAAGGCTGCTGAGGCAGGTGAAGTTAAAAGATGAAGTGTTAGAAGGATTATAAAAAAAAAAAAGCCAAGGAAAAGAAGAAGCCTCATGCACAACACGTCACTTAAACCAACGGCTTCTGAAGGAAGACACAGGTTCCTGACCACGAAGCGAGGGCACACAGCCAGGCGGTCTTGAGGGAGCAGGGGTCTTACCAGTAGGCCAGGGAGGGGTGCTCCTTCAGGGCCTGGGTGGGGAGGGCCGGCAGCTTCTTCAGGTCACTCCTCACCACCTCGTTGCTGAAAGGGAGAAGGCCAGAAACAGGTTCACCGGGGAGAGCCAGCAGGCTTTCTGAGGAGAGCTGACCTGCTTGGGGGTGGTGGAGAGGAGAGCCCACATCTGTTCCCGGTTACCGCAGAGCGGGCAGTAAGGGGCGCTCTCTGTTTATTTACTTATTACAGACGGTGAAGAGCCGGGAGCCTCCTCCTGCAGCATGGACTCAGGGTGGGTGTTCAGAGGGCTTGAGCTCGCCTTTACTGGGCGCAGACTGAGACCCCAGAACCCCACGTCCTCACGGGGAGGGGCCAGGAGAAGCGCCCTAGGGTCTGAAGCTGGGTTCACAGGACTCCAGGAATGGGCGGTACCACCCTTCCTCCAGGGGCATTCACCTTGCCAATCGACAGCAGTAGTTTTCCTGGCTTAGACTGACCACACACTGAAAAGTGCTGAAATAGGATAAGCAACCTTTGCTTTTGACAAGGCCTGGAAACTACTCGGAAAGCATGGGGTCCAGAAATCCTTTGTATCTGGTCCTGGCCCGGAGTATCCTTCCCCCAGGCTGTTTGTGCTTAGGTTTGGAAGACGCACTCCACGGAGGGTCCCACTCCGACCCTCTCCAGATGCTGAACACCTGTCCCAACATGCAGTGGACCAGCACTTCCTCTGCACAGGCCGTCGGCGGTTTGCGTCCCCGCGCTGCCTGAAGTGGCCCCATTAGGGGTGTTTCTGGTAATGAGAGGGTGTCGCCTAAGCTGGCCCACCGGGGAGCCTCAGATGCCGAGGCCTGGGGTGCCCAGGCTCATTTCCTAGAACCCTACGTTTGACCTGAGGCTCTAGCCTGGGCTGTTGGCAGCATCTGCCTTACTCAAAGCAAGGAAAATTACTGGCCACCAGGACAAGGGGCAGTGCCACACAGGAAAGCAGTAAGATAGGAAATCAATAAATAAATGTAAAGGGAGAGACACCCCAGTACAGACAGGAGCTCCTGGGCATTTTAGACAGCAAATTCCCCATGGCCACACTGCTATTCCGACAGCAACGTTTCCTCCCATCCGCAGCGGGGACCATCTCGGGCAGCAACGGAGCCAGCAGCTCCAGCTCTAGGTGTCTCGAGCCCCTGGGAAGCACCAGGCCAGCATTGGGAGCTCACTGAGATGCGATGCGGAAGTACGTGGATGCTTGGTAACAGTGCAGTGGGCAGTTTCCAAATGCACTAAGAACAAGGATGGATGTTTGTGAATCATAGCTTTAAACAACCAACCAGAGAAACAAGTTCCACTTGGGACTGTCTGACACTGTGTGCAATTAAAACGTTAAAATCTGAGTGGCCGGTCAACGATGCGGCACCTAGCAACCATAAGGCATTTACGAAGCACACACGGCTGTACGGAAAGCACTGCGGAGGGCACAAACAGTGGCACACACCCGTAATCTCAGCTACTTAGGCGGCTGAGGCGGAACACAAGTTTGAGGCCTGTCAGAGCAACTTAGTAAGATGCTCTATCAAAGTAAATTTTTTTAAAAAAGTGCTAGGTGTGGAGCTCGATGGTAGAGCACTTGCCTAGCAAGTGCAAGGCTCTGAGTTCGATCCCCAGTACCACTACTGCTAAAAAAAAAAAGTGAAATGACAGCTCTCCACAAGGCAATCACAATTCGCCAGGGAGGCAGTGATAGATGCGCAGTGAAAGATAACTGGCTGCAAGATAACTGATCGTGTGAATCCAAACAACAAATGTGAAAAGTTAGAGGAAATAAAGGGACTGAGGCTCCGGAATAACAGCAGGATTGGGGCAGACATCGCATGAAGGAAGGGATCGGCGTATCACACTTCTCCTCAGTGGGACACAGGACAAGTCCTGGGACTGACCGAACGACAGGAATGGGGATACGTGAGCGACTACAGTGGAAAAGGCAGGTGGGCGAGGGGCAGAACTCCAAGCCCTTCAGCACCGCACTAAGAGGCTTCAGGTTGCTCCAGGGGGCAACAGAACCATCACTGGGGGTCTTAAAACAGTGCCTTCCTGAGGCTTAAGAAAATTCAGTTCTCAAGTGTGATTTGGAACTTTCACCCATACACCGCTAGTAAGGCACAGCTGAGGAAATACTCAGCTTGCCAGGCACTCATGAGCCCTCAGTGGTGGGTTTTTAGACCTCTGTCCGCTGAGCACGGGTGTTTGATTCACGGCTCACCAGTGTCTAAGAAGATGCCTTAAATGTTGAAAGACACATGCCAGAGACGCTTTCATGAGAAGAAACCA
>PVJX010021172.1:0-12350 GCA_004027295.1 Dolichotis patagonum
CATTCTCCAAAATAGACCATATATTAACCCATAAAGCATTCTTAACTAAATGCAAAGGGAGAAAAATTTTCCCATGCATAATATCTGATCATAGTGCACTAAAATTGGAAATCAATAGCAAAAACCCTGCATAAATACATGGAAATTTAACAACATTCTGAATAACTAGTGGGTTACAGATGAAATTAAAGAGAAAATAAAACAATATCTACAATACAATGAAAATGCAGATACAACAAACCTATGGGATGCAATGAAAGGAGTCCTAAGAGGGAAACATGTAGCAATAAATAGTCACATCAAGATGATGGAATAAACACAAATAAATAAGCTAATGCAACATCTCAAGCTCCTAGAAAAGGAAGGGCAAGTCAAATCCAAAGCTCACAGAAGAGAATAAATAGTAAAGATTAGAGCAGAAATTAATGCAATTGAAACAAAAAAATACACATAATTAATGAATAAAAGAGGTGGTTTTCTGAGAGAATAAACAAAATTCATAAACCCCTGGCAAACCTTATCAAGAAAAAGAAAGAAAAACCTCAAATCCATGCAATAAGGATGGAAAAGAAGGAAATTACTACAGATCTCATGGAAATTCAAAAGATCATGAACATCTACTTTCAAAATCTCAACTCATGTAGGGTGGAAAATCCAGAGGAAATGGACAGATTTCTAGGAACATATGAGCTACCAAAGCTCAATCAAGAAAATATAAGAATTTGTAATAACCCAATATCAGCTACTGAAATCAAAAACATAATTAAAAATTTACCAAAAAAGAAAAGCCCAGGTCCTGATGGATTCATGGATGAATTTATAAGAAATTAAGACAAGAGTTAATGTCAATACTCCCTAAACTCTTAAATAAAATTGAAAGAGAAGCAGTCCTCCCTAACACATTCTTGGAGGCAAGGATCACTCTGATAACAAAACCAGATAGAGACCCAACCAAAAAGGAGAACTATAGACCAATCTCACTAATGAACACTGATGCAAAAATTCTTAATAAAATATTGGCAAATAGAATGCAGTAAGTCATCAAGAACATTATATATCATGACCAAGTGGGATTTATTAAAGGAATGCAGGGATGGGTCAACATATGCAAATCAATAAAAATAATATACCATATGAACAGAGCCAAAAATAAAAATCACATGATCATCTCAGTAGATGCAGAAAATGCTTTTGATAAAGTCCAACACCTTTTCACGATAAAAACCCTACAGAATCTCAGAATAGATGGCATGTACCTCAATCTCATAAAAACCAGCTATGACAAATCAATAGCCAGCATTATACTAAATGGATAAAAACTGAAAACATTCATTCTAAAATCAGGAACAAGACAAGGATGTCCACTATCACCACATCTATTCAATATACTTCTAGAGGTATGAGCCATAGCAATCAGACAAGTGGGAGAAATAAAAGGAATAAAAATAGGAAAAGAAGAAGTTAAATTATTTTTATTTGTATATGACATGATACTCTTCATAGAAGACCCCAAAATCTCCATGAAAAGACTACTACAGGTAATAAACAAATTCAGCATCATAGCTGGGTACAACATCAACAATGAAAAATCAGTAGCATTCTTGTGCACAAACAAAAACCTCCATGAGAGAGAAATTATGGAAATATCACCTTTCACAGTAGCATCTAAATACATTTAAAAAATGTAATACCTAGCAATCAACCTAACCAAGAATGTAAAAGATATGTATGCTGAAAATTATATTACCCTAATAAAGGAGATAAATCAAGATATTTGAAAATGGAAGGATATTCCTTGCTGTTGCTTAGGAAGAACCAACATTGTGAAAATGGCCGTACAAAATGGCCAAAACTGTTATACAGTTTCAATGTAATCCTAATCAAAATACCATTAACATACCTTAAAGATCTAGAAAAAATATTCATAAAATTTATCTGGAAACCAAAGAAACCTGGAATATCATAGGTGATTTTGAGCAACAAAGGCAAGACAGGAGGCATCTCAATTCCCGACTTGAAACAATACTACAAAGCCACGGTAATAAAATCAGCATGCTTCTGGCAAAGAAATAGACCTGAGGATAAATGGAACAGATCTGAAGATGCAAACACTACTGCAAAGACACTCGGCCACATTATGTTTGACAAAGGGGCTAAACATGCTCACTGGAAAAATGATAGCCTCTTTAATAAATGGTGATGGAAAAACTGGCTTTCCACATGCTGAAGACTGAAACTAGACCTACGTGTATCACCATGCAGTAAAGTCAAAATGGAACAAAGATCTAAATATTAATAGAAACACTAAATGTACTAGAAGACAAGGTAGGTAAAAATCTTGGAGACAGGGGTAGGGAGAGAATTCATGAATAAAATGCAAACTGCATGGTAAATACTTCAAAGAATCAATAACTAGGAACTCATATTACTAGAAACCTTTTGCATTTCAAATGAAATCACCAACAAAGTGAAAAGAAAACCCACAGAATGTGAAAGAATTTTAGCCAACAATCCCACAAACATCTTATATCCCGAACATAAAGAACTGAAATACATCACGCCCCCCAAATTCAAAGACCAACTACAAAAATGGGCTTCAGAGATGAACACGCATTTCTCAGATGAAGATATACAAATAGCAAATAAACACATGAAGAAATGTTCATCATCATTGGTCATTCGAGAAATGCAAATTAAAACAGAATTCAGATTTCATCTCATTGAGGAGAGAATGGCTGTCATCAAGAAAATAACTGTTAATAAATGTTGGTGAGCCAGAAAGAATGGCCAGGATAGAAAAATCTACCAACAACAAGTGCTGGAGAGGCTGTGGGGAAAAAGGAACTCTTCTGCACTGTTGGTGGGAGTGTAGACTGCTGCAACCATTGTGGAAGTCAGTCTGGAGATTCCTCCAAAAGCTGGGTTTGGAAGTCTCATTTGACTCAGCTATTCCACTTCTAGGCATATTCCCAGAAGAACTGAAAACATACCATGGTGATATATGTGCACCCATGCTTATAGCAGCACAATTTGTAATAGCCAGATCTTGGAAACAACCTAAGGGCCCATCAACTGAGGAATGGATAAAAAAGTTGTGGCATTTTTATACAATGGGGTACTACTCAGCTATAAAGAATGATCACATTGAGATATTTATAAGTAAATGGACACAACTTGAGACCATACTCATAAGCGAAATAAACCAAACTCACTTGTGTAAATACCATATAGTCTCCCTAGTATGAGAGTTGGTAAGATTATATAAGATTTTATGGTAATCATGATTTCCCATTTCATTGCTTTGAAGCCTTTCAATGTTTTCATTCATCAGTTGGAATGGTTTTATTCTGTTTTATTTGACTTTATTATGTGCAATGTTATGAAAAGCTGTTTTGAAGAAACCAAAACATTATGACAGCCATTGCTGATTTAATACCATCTTGCTTAGAAGTCCGACTGTGCTTCTCTTCTGCTATTATCAATGGTTCTATCATGTTGTATCTTATTGGGATTTTAATATATGTGATAGTACAAACAAATCTTTTTATTCAAAATGAGATATTTTAGTAGCCATTGATCATAGTTATTTGGTTCAGAATGTCCTGTAATTCTTTCATTCTCTTGAATGATTTTATACTATTGTGTTATGTTTGATATTATTGTATTTGAAACTATGCTCAACTATAGCAGTGAAAGATTTATTTTGATAGCTACTGTTAATGTCCAGTTGTCTTATTGTAAAGTGTTTTGTTGCTTATGTTGTTCTGTTTTGATCTGCTTTGTTCTGCCCTCTTTTGTTTTATTCTCTTTAAAATAAAAAAAAATAAATGTTGGTGAGGTTGCAGGGAAAAAGGAACACTTCTCCACTGTTGGTGGAAGTGCAGACTGGTGCAACCACTGTGGAAATCAGTATGGAGATTCATCAAAAGAGTGGAATTTGAGGTTTCAAAAAATCCAGTTAACCCTCTCCTGGGTATTTTCCCAGAAAAATTGAAAAAGGTCATGCAGGTCACAGATATGAATGTGCACCCATGTTCATAGCAGCACAATTTGTGATAGCTAAATCTTGGAAACAACTAAAATGCCCATCAACTGCAGATTGGATGAAAAAAGTGATATTTTTATATAATTGAATATTACTAATCTATAAAAAAGGATGGTCTTGAGGTCTTCATAGGTAAATTGCAGCAACTGGAAAATATCCTCATCAGTGAAATAAACAAGACTCACATTAGTAAACATCACATTGTATATCTAGTGCAAAAAGTAATAAAAACTGACAGAAAAATGGGATCCAAAAATGTAATAGATATTGTAAAAGTGAAAGGGAAGGAAAGTGGTCTAAAGGGTGTAATGGTATGTATAGTGAGTAAGATACATGACCATATTACTGAATTTCTGTTGGAACATTGAACAGAAGGATTTGCACTGTCAATGTTTGAGTGTCTAGCCACTCTTTATGCTTTGATTTTGTTACTTTCACAACTATTTTTTAAGATGACAATGAGTTATGTCTCAACTAGTGATTCAATGATGATAATTTTTTTGAATTCTGTGTTTCTCTCCTCATCTTTTCTTTTTATTTTCTTTAATTTTCTTTTCTTTCTTTGAATAAAAAGAGGACAATATGCAAGATAACAACCATCATTAAATTTCTTTCATTCTGTTTTGAAAACCTATATTGTTATTGTTTTGAGTTTGCTGCTGTTGTTTATGTCTTTTGCTTTTTGTTTTTATTTTGTGACTTTTCTCTTTTTAAAATAAAAAGGATTAAATTGTTCCAGTAACAGGAAGTGACAGAAATAAAAATTTAATTATATGTCACCCAAATGCTATGTTCTTCAGGATTTAAATAAACTGTGTAAATAGTAAGAGTAAATAGTAAATAGTAAGAGTTTTAAACATATAAATGATATCACTTAGAAAACAAACATGAAATAAATCAAATTTTATAAGCAAGTGCACAGTAAGATTCATCATCATTTTCTCAATCTTTTTCTAAAGGAAAAGAGATTTTTAAAGAGAGAAAAACAAGAAAAAGAGTAATACATAATTTCTAAACAAGATAATAGGAAATCACATTTGTTAATATATCATACACTGCTATATTCAAAGCACTTGCTCAGATTACAAAATTAATCAAACAATATAGGCACAAATTGTTAAATTCAATGAACTAATAGAAATTAGTACTATAATTACATTAGATATCTTTTGTGTGTGCATTTATTTACTCTTCTTTCTTTCCTCCTTTATCCCAACTCAGTTGTTCTTCTCTTATGAGCAGTTTCTTTCCCTTTCACAACATGTGTTGTACATTTTAGATCTTATTTATTCTTTCAGTTTCTTACACTAAGGAGATGATATGATGGTTACACATGTGAGTCTGATTTATTTCACTCATGAGTATAGTCTCTAGTTGCATCCACTTATCTATAAAAGCCTCAAGTATGCCATTCTTTATAGCCGAGTAGTACTCCATTGTATAAAAATACCACAACACTTTGATCTATTCCATGGTTGATTGACATTTGGGTTCTTTCCAAGATTTAGCTATTACAAATTATGCTACTACAAACATAGGTGCACATATATAACTGTGGTATGATGTTTTTATTTCTTCTGGGAAAATACTCAGAAGCAGGACAACTGGGTCAAATGGAACCCCCAATCCTAGTTGTTGTTGTTGTTGTTGTTGTTATTGTTTGTACCAGGTATTGAACTCATGTCCTTGCATATGCCAGGCAGGCACTTATACCACTAAGCTAAATCCCCATCCCCTATTCCTAGTTTTTTGAGGAAACTCCTCAACAATTTCCAAGTAGTTGCACCAGGATACATTCCCACCAACAGTGAAGAAGAGTTTCTTTTCCCCCATAACCTTTTTTTTACTTGTTACTGATGGATTTGTTGATGATAGCTATTCTTTTTGGGGTGAAATGAAATCTCAGTATTATTTTAATTTGAATTTCTCATATGAATAATGATGTTGAACATTTTTTCATATATTTATTTGCCACTTGTATTTCTTCATCTAAGTAATGTGTATTCCCCTTAGATGCTCATTATTGGATTGAGTCTTTCAATTTGGGGAGCCCAATTTTTTCATCTCTTTATATATTCTAGTTAGAAATCCTTTGTTTAAGGAAGAGTTGTCTAAAATTTTTCCCAATCTTTGGGCTTTCTTTTTACTTTGTTGGTGATTTATTTTTATGTGCAAAAGCTTTTTGAGAAACTGAGATCTCAGTTGTTGATTCTTCAAAGTACTTCCCATGAAATTTGGATTTTGTTCATAAACTCTCCACCTACCAAAATGTCTTCAAGATTTTTATCTAACATCTTCCAGTATAGTTTCTGTTTTAGTATTTAGATCTTTGAGGATGGGGATTTAGCTCAGCGGCATAAGTACCTGCCTTGCAAGCACGCAGTCGTGAGCTCAATTCCCCAATAACAAAAAAAAATTAGATCTTTGATCCATTTTGACTTTGGTTTAGTGCATGGTAATAGACATGGCTCTAGTTTTAGTCATCAGCATGTGGAAAGTCAGTTTTTCCAGCACTATTTATTTAAAGAGGCTATAATTTTTCCAATGAAAATGATTTACCCCTTGGTCAAAGATAAGGTAACTCAGTGTCTTTGTAGTTGTGTCTGAATGTTCTAATCTGTTTCCCTGATTCTCAGACCTGTTTTTGTATTGTTTTGGGGTTTTTTTGCCAGTACCATGATGATTTTATCATAATAGCTTGGTAATATAGCTTCCTCGTAACCTTTGTTTCCCAGAATTTCTTTTGTATTCCAGGCCTCTTCTATTTTCAAAAGAATTTTATGGTTGTTTTCAGTAGACCTGTGAGACATGTTAATGGCATTTTGATCAGAATTGCATTAAATCTGTATAATAATTTTGGAAGAATAGAAATTTTCACAATGTTTGTTCTTCCATTCATGAACAAGAAGTGTCTTTCCATTTTCTGAAATCCTCTTCAATTTCTTTTTTCAGAGTAATGTAATTTTCAACATATAGATCTTTTACTTCCTTTGTTAGATTAATTCCTAAGTATTTCCTTTTTTGGATGCTATTTTGAAGGATGTGGTATTCCTTATTTCTCTCTCAGTGAGTTTGTTGTTTGTGTAGAGGAGTGCTTTTGATCTTCGAGTGTTAACTGTGTCCAGTTATGCTGATAAATTTGCTTATTAACTCTAGTAGTCTTTAGGTGGAGTTTTTGGGGT
Source organism: Dolichotis patagonum (assembly GCA_004027295.1). Lineage (NCBI taxonomy): Eukaryota > Metazoa > Chordata > Mammalia > Rodentia > Caviidae > Dolichotis > Dolichotis patagonum. The sequence goes on from PVJX010021172.1 coordinate 7,228, forward strand.
CACTATGGAGAATGTCATGTCATCTGAAAATAATGACAATTTAATGTCTTTCTTTCCTATCCTTCTTGATTTTATTTCTCTTTCTTGTCTAACAGCTCTAGCTGATATTTCCAGAACTATATTGAATAGGAATGGTAATAGTGGACAACCTTGTCTTGTTCCTGATTTAAGCATGAAAGCTTTTAGTTTTTGTTCATTTGGTATGATGTTGGTTGTTGGTTTGTGATAGATGGTTTTCATCAGATTGAGGTACAAATTGTATTTGAATTTTCTGTAGAAATTTTTTTATCATGAATGAGTACTGTACTTTATCAAAAGCTTTTTATGCATCCATTGAGATGATCATGTGATTTGTGTCTTTGTTTCAATTGATATTGTGTATTACATTTATTGATTTACATGTGCTGAACCACCCCTGCATTCCTGAGATGAATCCTACTTGGTCATGTATAATGACCAACTGCATGTCATTATAATGAGGTTATGTATAATGCAGGTCATGTATAATGATTAACTTCATTCTGTTTGCCAGCATTTTACTGAGGATTTTTGTATCTATGTTCCTTAGGGAGATTGGCCTGTCATTCTCTTTTTTGGTTGAGTCTTTCTCTGGGTTTGGAACCAGGGTAATACTTGCCTCCAGGAATGAGTTATGGAGTTTTGCTTCCCTTTTCATTTCATTAAAGGGTTTAAGAACTTTTGAAGTTAAATCTTCTGTAAATTTCTTGTAGAATTCAGCTGTCAGTCCATCAGCATCTAGATTTATGTTTGTTGGTAACTTTTTAACTACATTTTCCATCTCATTAAGTGACATTGGGTTAGTCATAATTTTTAGATCTTCTTGATTCTGCTTTGGTAATTCGTGTTTCAAGGAACCTGTTCACTTTATCTGTGCTTTTCATGCAATTTGAGTAAAGATTTTGATAGCTATTGATGATCTTCTTAATTTCCATAGTATCTGCAATGATTTCACCCTTTTCATTCCGCATTGTATGAATTTGAGTATTTTCTTTCCTTTTTTGATAAAACTGAATAGAGTTTTTCCAATTATATTTATTCTTTCAAAGAAGTAATTCAGATGGTTATGCCGCTGAGCTAAATCCCCAGCCCCTGATGTGAGAATTTACCACTATAAATGCCCGTCTTTGGACATTTTTCACTCTCTCATGCAAGTTCTGGTGAATTGTTTTTGAAATTTAGTTTGATTGGAGACATTGTTTAATTTCTTCTTTAATTTCATCTATGACTCATTTGTTGTTCAGGAGAGTGTTGCTTAATATCCATGTGTTTATAGAGTTTTTTTCAGTTTCCTTTGCCATTAATTTCCAGCTTCATTGCATTATGGTCAGAATAATATGCATTGGATAATTTCAATTCCTTTGAGTTTATTTAAGCATTGGTACTATTTAAGCATAGGAACTGAACTCACAACCTCTTATTTGCAATGCAGGAACTGTACCACTGAGCTGTATCCTCAACCTTATTTATGCAGGTTCTATGGACTAGTATATGGACTAGCATATGGACTATTTTGAAGAACATCCCATATGCAGCTGAGAAGAATATGTATTCTGATGTTGTTGGTGTGTAACACTCTGAAAATATCTTCTAAGTGCATTTGTTTACAGGTTTGGTTCAGTTATGTTATTTCTTTGATGATTTTTTTGTCTAATTGATCTATCTCTTCATGACAATGGGGTGTTAAGGTCCCCCATTACAATTGTGTTATTTCTTATGTGATTTTTCATATCTATTATTATTTGTCTCATATAGTGCAGTGCTCTTGTACTTGGTACATACATATTTATGTTTCCTTTTTCTTCCTCTTGAAGTTTATCCCTAGGAAGTATGCCATGAACTTCTTTGTATGTTAATCATTCTTGGTTTCAAGTTCAAATTCTGTGCAAAAAGAATAGCTGTCCCTGCTTTTTTCTGTGTTCCTATTGCATAGAGGATTGTTTTCCATCCTTTAACTTCCAATCTATGCAATAATTTTGAGTTAAATGTGTTTCTTCTGTACAACATATTGTTGGATTTTATTTCTTGATCCATTCTGCCAGTCTTTTTTCTTTTGATTGGCAAATTGAGGCCATTTACATTAATAGTTATAACTGATATGTATTGACTTATCTTTGTCATGTTATGTTCTCCCTGTTGGTTCCATGCCTTTTCCCTCTGATTAGTTTCTTTCCCTTCCTGGTGGTTTCTTCATTCTGTTGTTGCTCTTGGGATATTGATAATTTTTATCATGGAATATATTTCAGAATACTTTTTAATTTTTATTAGTCATAAATTTCTTCAGTTGTTCTTTATCATGGAAGTATCTTATTTTTCCATTATTTTAGAAAGATAATTTTGTAGGGTACCTCAATCTCAATTGGAAGTTTTTATCTTTAGGACTTCAAATACTTACTCAAAGCTCTTTATTTGAGCATTTGTGTTAAAATATCTGCTGTTATTCTGATGGGGTTTCCTTTATACATGATCTATTTTTTTTCTCTCTAATAGCTTGTAATATCCTTTTCTTGTGCTGAATTTCTGTAATCTTGATATTACATGTCTGGATGTAGATTTCTTTTGGTCATGGCTAATGGAGTTCTGTATGCCTCACTAATCTGCATACCAGGTTCCATTCTCATGTTTGGAAAACTTTCTGCTATTATTTCTGCAAATAATTGTTTTATATCATTTATTTTTTACTCCTGCTTTTTCATTGATGTCTATCAACCTTATACTGTTTTTCTTTGTATTATCTTGCAGCTGTATATTGCAATTTCTAATCTCTTGTTTCTTCAAAAGTTCTTTCTTTTCACAAGTGCTAGTCATGATTCTGCATTCAAGACCTGAAAGATCTATTTTCTATCTGTATTCTAGATTTGCTGATCAATTCCTTTATAAATGTTATCATTTCTTTTTTAACTGAGAGATTATTTCTGATTTTCTTTATAATCTCATGGATGTTTCTTTATGTCAGTTACTACCATTTCAAATATTTTATGTGTTTGTGTTTCTGTTTCCTCTATCTCATTGTCTTCTGCACCTGTTCTGGGTGGGCTGGTGGTCTGAAATTACCATTGGCATCTGTATCTTACCATTTTCTATTTTTAAAATGTTTATAATTTTCTGTGTTGATCATTGTAATTTTTCTAGTAGGTAGCTTTATCACTAGTACCAAGACCTGTTTAGGTAAAGTCTCTCTTCAAATATGTCTTCTGTGTGTAGGAGTTTCTTGGCTTGTGTCTGTTCCAAGAACCTACCTTCCCAATTAACTGTTAGATGGTGGTATCTGTTTTGTTAAGTTCCCAATTCTCTGGTGCTGGGCTGTTTTGAGATTATTACCCCAGAGCTTCCCTCTATTGTTACAGAAGGAAGAATAACTGATCACAATAGATTATAACCAGCTAAAGTAGTATAATTAGAAACAACCATAGCAATAAGCACAGTTTAGAAACTGACAAGCTGTGTCAGAATATTAATTTTGTACCTTAAACCATATGATCAAAATCTAAAATTATGTAACAGAGCTGATTATAAATTAAGAGCTTGTATTCAAAGTGTTTCCCACTGGTATAGTGGTTTTACTTTGTGCTGAAGAGATTTAAGAAGCATACTAAAATGTGTTGGTTACTTTACTCTCATTGCTAGGACAAATACTTGACACCCAAAATTAAGGAAGGAAAGGTTTATTTAGCTCAAAGTTTATGCAGGTTTCAGTCAACACTCAACTGGCTCCAAGGTAGGGTAGCATGGCACAGGGGCAACTTTTCATGGTGGCAGAGGATAGAAAAATAACAAGAGAAGAAAAAGAGGAGCACAAAGAGAAGGCTCTTTCTGTACCTTGTATTGTATGTAGGCTACTCACCATCAGGTGAGAGTATAGCACTTGCACCCATAATCCAGCATTGGACCTTGAGTTGATCACAAATTTTAGAAGTCTGCCTCCAGGACTGTATGAGGCTTTGGGGGAACATCCAGACACAAGCCATAACATTCCACCTTTGGTCCAAAAAAGACTCATACATATCCTTTATGTAAAAGACATTTAGTCCATCTCCAGCTGTTGCCAGAGTCCTAACGTTTTTAGCATTTTTCAAAAATCAAAATCCAAACTCTCCTCTGGGATTTAAGGCAAACTTTCAACTGTGAGCCCTTGTACAAATGACAAAAAAGTTAAACACTTTTAACATACAATGGCACAAGATTAACATTTCCATTCCAAAATTTATAAACATTGGAATACAAAGGAATGGGACTAAAGCAAATCCAAAATCCAGCAAGGTGGACATTAAGTGCTGTAGTTCCATGTGAAACATCCAAAGCAATCTGTGACAAATTGTAAACTAAAAAGACTTTGCATAATTCCCCTCTATGGCACTTCAAGTTGTTATAGATTCCATATCTTCTCTATTGGTCCTTCTTTGCTCCATCCTTGCAGGTTTCCTCAGATGATCCATGTTCCTGGGTTCTGAAAACTTTGGTGTCTCCACCACACCTTTGGCTTCACTCTCCCAGATTCACACATTTCTCTCTCTGGGAAACACTGCCTGGGCTCCTGGGCATTCTTATGAAATATGGGTAGAAGTCTTTTTAACCTCAGAACTCTTGCATTATGTACACAGCTAAAACCAGTGTGATGTAAATGATGCCAAGGTCTGCTGCCAGCTGGAGCAGTAGCCAGACATTGTTCTCTCTTGGCTGTGAGCCTTGAGTGCCTGAAATTTCTGGCCATTCTGAATCCAAATATGAAGAACAAGTTCTCTATATCACCTCCATTCTGGAACCTGGTGTTCTTTCCTCCATTTTAGAACTTGGTGCAGCTGCTGTCATCATTCTGGAACATGGTGCTATATGGCTTTCTCCTCAAAGTAAAGCCTTTCAGATTTGCAGTTTTGAGACTGTAAAAGGGTTGTAACCTGCTGATTCTTGTGATGTCCTCAAGCCATCTTTTCTATTCTTCTATTCCTTCTCAGCAATCAAGATCTTGTCATCTGTGTCACTGCAGTTCACAGCTTTACTGGAGCTTCTCTTCTGGTAAAACTACATTTAAATCATCCTGCTGAACACTTTTGTTTTGATTTTCAACATAAATCTGGCTAAAATCCCCCAACAATAACCCTGCCACA
>PVJX010021172.1:12450-32382 GCA_004027295.1 Dolichotis patagonum
CTGCTTCAAAGGGAAGGGAAAGTGTTGCTTAGTAGTAGAACTTCCCTGAGTTCAATCCTCAGTACCAGAAACTAAAAAAATAAAGGTACACTGCTGGGAAGTAGGCTAGCTACCTCCTGTAATTTCATGGAAGTTTGGAAGCAGAAAAAGAATGAGGATGTGCTAGGCTCCAGACCAGTTGCAAAGGTCATGAGAAGACCTCTGGGCATCTGCCCAGAGCCTGGACTGGCATCTCCACTGCCCAAAGGCTGCTTTGACTGTCTTGAAATTTATACGGTCATATTATTTAAACTGTGGCCCTTAGTCTTAGGCATAGGTAAAGTCTCTGTACATGAGCAAAGTGTGGACATACTTTTTTCAAGCCATAAATCACATCATCTGGACTCCAGCAACCAATGCAGTCCCTCCTCACAGAAAGATCCTGAGCCTGATCTTTACTGGCAGGATTTTTATCAGCCTTCTGGTCTTCTCAGCTCTGACCTGAATCTCCCATAAAGAACAGCCTAAGGCATTTCAGCTCTACTCTTTCAGGTGACTTCTCTGAATCTTTCCAAACTCTTCTCACAATTCATTCCCAAATGATATGGAACCACATAGTCAGGTATAGTCACAGAAATGAACTGACTTCTCTGGTACAAAATTCTGTGTTGGTTACTTTTTACTCATTGCTGAGACAAAATTCCTATTGCCCAAAACTAAGGAAGAAAAGTTTATTTAACTCAGTTTGTGGTGGTTTCAATCAATGCTCAGTAGGGTCCAATACAGGATGCCATGGCACAGGAAACACATTCATCGGGACAGAATACAGCAAAATAACAAGAGCAGAAAGGGAGGAATGTAACAAGAAGACTCTTTCTTGCTTTATATTGTACATACACAAATCACCCTCAAGTGGGTGTAGCACTCACATCCACATCCCAGCATTGGAACATAAATCAATTACAAATTATAGAATCCTGTCACCATGACTGTATGAAATGGGACATCCAGACACAAACCACAATATGTATAAAATAAAAATAACTGAAAAGAAAGTATAAGCAAAGCTCAAGGACAAAGGATGAACATGCACACTTTGGAAGAATTGACAAGACAGCAAAAGAATAAGAATAACGGAGTAAGAAAGGGATTATCTGAACTTAGTATCTTGGGTGGTGGATGGCATAACATTTGTGACCAGAGGACTCCTCAGCCATTTATTTTTTGTGTTTTTAAGAGAAAAAAATACACAGAAAAAAAAAAAGCGAGAGAGACAACCAGCAACAGCAACAAAAAACCCAAACCAATAACAATATAGGCTATCAAAACAAGATGATAGGAATTTAACAATAGTTGTTATATTGCATATTGTTATCTACAAAAGAGTTGCTTAGATTAACAGACATACACATGCAAAACTGATCTAATCATATAAGTATTAACTGTTCCTTTTGAAGACCTAATAGAATTAGTATAGTCATCTTAGATATTGTATGTATATATACACAATTTTATGACATTTCCTTATCCCTTGCTCCTTTCCTTCTTCTCCATCCCAGTTACTCTCCCCCTTTCAGTAGTTTCTTACTGTCATGCTTAATGTCAGTGGCCCCAGGCCATATGTATTTGCATTGTGCATTTGTGAATGGTTCATTGTCCAGTGCTTGGATTGTTGGTGTCAGTGCTACACCCTCCTAGGGGTGTAGCCAGGATGTGATGTAATGGCAGGAAGAAGGGGCGTCTCTCTCTTGCTGTTCCACCTTGCTGTTTGCAGCCATGATGAACTGCGGCCCCACCATGCCACCCCGCTATGGAGCCAACTGAGTATGGACTGAACCCTCTAAAAACTGTAAGAAATAAATCTTTTCTTTTCCAACTTTGGGCATCAGGTATTTTGTGTCAGTGACAAATAAAAAGTAACTAAGACAGAATTTGGTATGGAGGAGTGGGGTCATTGCTGTGACTATACCTGACCATGTTTTTCGAGAGGCTTTGGAAATGGCTTGTGGGCAGAGTTTGGAAAGGTTCGGACATGTCGCCTGGATGCACAGAGCTGGAGAAACTTAGGTTGTTCTGTAGAGGAGATTCTGGTCAGAGCTCAGGAGACCAGAAGGCTGATAGAAAGCCTCATAGTAAAGACCAGGCTTGCAAGGTTTCTGCTGGGAAGGAGGGCTCTATTGGTTGTTGGACTCCCTATGATATGTGTTATGGCTTGGCAGAAAGTTTGTCTGAATTTTGCTCATGTCCAGAGACTTTGCCTGAGGCTGAGATTAAGGGTAATGGACTGATTAATCTGGCAAAGGAAATTTCAAGGCAGTCAAATGTTGAGGCTGTAACATGGCTATTGTTGGGGGCTTTTAGCCAGATCTATGTTGCAAATCAAGAGCAAAGAGCCCAGCAGGATAATTTAAAACACTGTGAGTTTGGCCAGAAGGAAAACTCCAGTAAAGCTGTGGATTATAAAGATAGAGTTGAGACTTTGATTGCTAAGAAGAAACAGAGAGATAAGAAAGATGGCCACTGGGCATCCCAGGAAGCAGCTGGTCCCTACCCTTTGCAGTCCCAAAACTGCAAAAGTGAAAGAATATTCTCAGATGAGAAAGTTTCAGAGCACTATGCTCAAGAATGACACAGGAGGCCACATGAGGTTCCAGAATGGCGGCAGCCACATGAGGTTCCAGAATGGCAGCAACATAAAAAAGGTTTTCTTCGCAATCAGGTAAACAGAGCCAAGCAATCCAGACACTGGACCCCTAGAACCAAGAGAGAAAAAAGCCTGGCTACTGCTCCAGCTGGCAGCAGAACTTGGCAACATCCACATGGTGCTGATTTTCTGGTGCAAGGAAAATGCACAAATTCTGAGGGTAAGACAGCTTCCACATCGATTGTAAAAGGTCTGGGAGACCAAGCAGTGTGCCCCTGAGAGGGTAATATATAAAGATGTAAGGGTGAAGCCAAAGGTGCAGTGGAGACCCCAGAAGTTTGCAAAACCCAGGAACGTGGACCATCCAAGGAAAGCTGCAAAAACTAAGCAAAGAGGGTTTAAGAGAGAAGCTGCAGGAGCTGAAATCCCTGGAAGTGCCTTGGGGGTGGCCTTTTGCAAGCCTTTTGGAGCTTGCAATCAGATCTCTTCAAATGCTGAGCATGGAACTCTAGGACTTAATGTTCACCTGCTGTATGTTGGACTTGGTTTCCAATGCTTTATATTCCTTCCGTTTGTAACATTTGGAATGGTAATGTTTATTTTGTGCCTTTGCATTTCAGAAATGTTTAACCTTCTTTCATTTGTACAGGGGGTTACAGTTAAGAGTTTGCCACAGATATTGGAGGAGACTTGGGACTTGGACTTCTCAGCAATGCTGAAAATGTTAGGAATTTGGCAACTCTTGGAGATGGACTAAATGTCTTTTGTATAAAGTTTGTACATGAGTCTTTGAGGGCCAGGGGTGGAATGTCATGGTTTATGTCGATGGCCCCAGGCCTCATGTATTTGCATTGTGCATTTGTGATTAGTTCATTGTCTAGTGCTTGGATTGGTGGTGTCATTGCCACACACTCCTAGGGGTGGAAACAGGATGTGATGTAATGGCAGGAAAAAGGGTTATCTCTCTCTTGCTGGTTTCTGCCTTGCTATTTGCAGCCACAATGAACTGCAGGCCCACCATGCCACCCTGCCTTGGAGCCAACTGAATATGGACTGAAACCTCCAAAAACTGTAAGAAATAAACCTTTCCTTTCCCAACTTTGGGCATCAGGTATTTTGTCTCAGTGACAAATAAAAAGTAACTAAGACACTTACCCTTACACAATATATATTCTAGATTTTGGATCTCATTTTCTCTTTCAATTTCTTACACTTGGGAGATAATGCAGTATTTACACATGTGACATTGATTTATTTCACTTATGAATATAGTCCTAAGTAATTTTCATTTACCTAGAAAAGCCTCAACATAATCTTTCTTTATAGCTCAGTAATACTCCAATGTATAAAAATGACACATATTTTTATCCATTTCTCATTTAAAGGGCATTTGGGTTGTTTCCAAGATTTGACTTTTACAAATTGTGCTGCTATAAACATGGGTACACACACATCACTGTCCTATAATGTTTTCAGTTCTTCTGCGAAACTTTCCAGAAGCAGGATAGCTGAGTCAAAAGGAAACTCAAATTCTAGCTTTTATTTTTTAAAATTTTTTATTTAAAGAGAAGAAGAAAGAAAAAAACCAAACAAAACAAAAAGAGAGTAGCAACAATACAGTATTTCAAAGGGAAAAGAAAAAGAAAGAAAAAAAAAGAACAGCAACCACAACAAAAACAAAAACTAAAACAAAAATACTAAGAAATCCCAATTGATAAGTTACATACTGTCATCATTGGAAATAGTTGTTCAAGTTACAAAGTTAAAACATACAAAGTACACACTCAAACAATGAGCCTGTTACCAGTTCTGCTCAACAATAATAAAAACAGTAATATGGACAACTATCTTACACACTTAAACACACATGCAGTTACATCCTTTAGAGTACTTTCTTTACCTCTCTTTTTTACAGTAGCAAATACACACTTTGGGTTTTATTACTCCAACAGTTATTATTACTTTTTACACTAGAGACACAATGTGATATTTATAAATATGATTATTATTTATTTCACTAATGAGGATAGTCTCAAGTTGTCTCCATTTCCCTATGAAGGACTCAAGATCAATCGTTTTTATAGCTGAATAATATTCCATTGTATAAAAATACCACATTTTTTTCATCCAATCTGCAGTTGATGGGCATCTTGGTTGTTTCCAAGATTTAGCTATTACAAATTCTGCTACTATGAACATGGGTGTACATATATCACTGTGATATGAACTTTTCAGTTTTTCTGGGAAAATACCCAGATGAGGAATAGCTGGGTTGAATGGAACTTCCACTCCTATTCTTCTGAGAATTCCCCATACTGATTTCCATAGTGGTTGCACCAGTCTACACTCCCACCAAAGTTGGAGCAGTGTTCCTTTTTCCCCACAGCCTCACCAACATTTGTTTTAAGTTCATTTCTTAATGGCAACTATTCTTTCAGGAGTGAGATGATATCTCAATGTTGTTTTAATTTGCATTTCTTGAATGACCAGTGATGGTGAACATTTCTTCATGTATTTGTTTGCCATTAGTATATCTGCATCTGGGAACTGTGTGTTCATCTCAGCCTCCCATTTTTGGAGAGGGTCTTTGAATTTGGGAGGGTTGATGTTTCTCAACACTTTATATGTTCTTGATATAAGTCCTTTGTCTAAGGGGTTGCTCGGTAAAAGTCTTTCCTATTCTGTGGGTTTTCTTTTCACTCTGATGGTGATTTCTTTTGAAGTGCAAAATCATTTCAATAATATTTGATCCCAGTTGTTAATTCTCTGAAGTGTTTCCCAGGCACTTTGCGTTTTGTTCATGAATTTTCTACCTACACATATGTCTCCACGATTTCTACATATCTTATCTTCTAGTAGATTTAGTGTTTCTGTTTTAATATTTAGGTTTTTGATCCATTGAGTCTTTAGTTTTGTGCATGGTGATAGGCATGGATCTAGTTTCACTCTTCTGCATGTGGACAGCCAGTTTTTCCAACACCATTTATTAAATAGGCTATCCTTCCTCCAGTGAACATGTTTAGCCCCTTTGTCAAATATCAGGTGGCTGAGTGTTTTTGTACCTATATTTGTATCTTATAATCTGTTCCATTGATCCTCAAGTCTATTTCTTTGCCAGTACCATGTTGATTTTATTACTGTAGCTTTGTAGTACAGTTGCAAGTCAGGAATTGTGATGCCACCTGCCTTGCCTTTATTACCCAGAATTTCCTTTGCTATTCTAGGTTTCTTCTGGTTTCAAAGAATTTTAGGAGTGTTTTCTCTAGATCTGTGAGGTATGTCAATGGTATTTTGATTGGGATTGCATTAAATCTGTATAACAGTTTTGGGAGTATGGCCATTTTCACAATGTTGGTTCTTCCTAGCCAAGATCATGGAACATCTTTCCATTTTCTAATATCCTCTTCAATCTCCTTTTTAAGCATAGTGTAATTTTCAGTATATAGGTCTTTTATATTTTTGGTTTGGTTGATTCCTAAGTACTTCATTTTTTTTATGTTATTGTGAAGGGTGATATTTCCCTAATTTCTCTTTCGGTGAATTTCTTGTTTGTGTAAAGGAATGATATTGCTTTTGGAGCACTGACTTTGTATCCCACTACACTTCTGAATTTGTTTATTACCTCTAGTAGTCCTTTAATGGAATTTTTTGGGTCTTCTATATAGAGTATCATGTCATCTGCAAAGAGTGATAATTTAAATTCTTCCTTTCCTATCTTTATTCCTTTTATTTCTTTCTCTTGTGTGATTACCCTGGCTAGTTTTTCCAGAATTATATTGAATAGGAGTGGTGATAGTGGACATCCTTGTCTTGCTCCTGATTTTAAAGTGAAAGCTTTCAGTTTTTGTCCATTTAGTATATTATTGGCTGTTGGTTTGTCATAGATGGCCTTTATAAGGTTGAGGTAGACACTGAGTATTCTGAGTTTCTGAAGGCTTTTTATCATGAACAAGTGTTGGACCTTATCAAAATCTGTTTCTCCATCTATTGAGATGACCATGTGGTTTTTGATTTTGGCTCTGTTGATTTGGTGTATTACATTTATTGATTTGCGTATGTTAAACCATCCCTGCATTTCTGGAAAGAACCCCACTTGGTCATGATGCATAATCTTCTTGATGATTTGCTACCTTCTATTTGCTAATATTTTATTGAAAATCTTTGAATCTATTATCCATTAGTGAAATTGACCTATAGTTCTCCTTTTTGGTTGGGTCTCTCTCTGGTTTTGGTATCAGAGTAATACTTGCCTCCAGGAATGAATTGGGGAGGATTGCTTTCTTTTCAATTTCATTGAAGAGTTTAAGGAGTGTTGGCATCAGGTCTTCTCTAAATTTCTTACAGAATTCAGCTGTGAATCCATCAGGACCTGGGCTTTTCTTTGTTGGTAAGTTTTTTATTACCTTTTCAATTTCAATAGCTGATATTGGGTTATTCAAAATTGGTATATCATCTTGGTTGAGCTTTGGTAGTTCATATGTTTCTAGAAAACTGTCCATTTCCTCTGTTTTCTTCTCTATGTGAGTAGAGATTTTCAAAGTAGGTGTTCATGATATTTTGCATTTCCATGGAATCTGTATTAATTTCCTCTTTTTTGGTGCTTATTGTATGAATTAGGGTTTTTTCTTTCTTTTTCTTTATAAGGTTAGCTAGAGATTTGTCAATTTTGTTTACTCTCTCAAATACCCAGCTTTTTTATTCATTAATTCTTTGTATTTTTTTGTTTCAATTGCATGGATTTGTACTCTAATCTTTACTATTTCCTCTCTCCTAAGAGTTTTAGATTTAACTTGCTCTTCTTTTTCTAGAAGCTTGATATGCAGCATTAGATTGTTTATTTGTGCTCGTTCTGTTTTTTTGATATGACAGTTTATTGCTATATATTTCCCTCTTAAGACCACTTTCATTGCTTCCCACAGATTACAATAGATTGTTTTAGCATTTTCATTGGATTGTAGGTATTGCTTTATTTCTTTTTTAATTTCATATGTAGCCCACTGGTTGTTCAAATGTTGTTATTTAATTTCCATGTATTTATTCCAGTTTTGCAGTTGCTTTTGCCATTAATTTACAATTTCAGTGAACTATGGTCAGATAGTATGCATGGGACAATCTCAATATCTTTGCATTTACTGAAATATGCTTTATGGGATAATATATGTTTCATTTTTGAGAATGTCCCATGGGCAGCTGAGAAGAATGTGTATCCTGTTGTGGTTGGGTGGAACACTCTATAAACATCTAGTAAGTCCAATTGCTTACATGTATAATTCTGTTCTACTACTTCTTTGCTGATTTTTTGCCTAATTGATCTATATCTTTGTGACAGTGGGCTGTTAAGTTCCCCTGTAATAATTGTGTTCTTGTGTATTTGGTTTTTCATGTCCTTTAGTTTCTGTCTTACATAGTTTGGTGCTCCTGTGTTTGGTGCATATATATCTATAATTGTTCATTCTTTGCCCTGAATTTTTCCACTTATGAGTATGTAGTGACCTTCTTTGTCTCTTTTAATCATTTTAGGTTTGAAGTTCACATTGTCTGCAAATAGAATAGTTACCCCTGCTTTTTTCTGGGTTCCTGTTGCATGGAATACTGTTTTCCATCCTTTAACTTTTAATCTATGAGTTTCTTTTTGAGTCAGATGCATTTCTCTTATACAGCATATTGTGGGATCCTGTTTTTTGATCCATTCTGTCAACCTGTTTCTTTTGATATGTGAATTGAACCTATTTACATTTAGAGATATCACTGATATGTACTGGCTTGACTTTGCCATGTTGTGTTAATGTTGTTAGTTTCCTGATTTTCTCCCTTGTTTTATTTCTTCTCTAGCCTGGTAATTTCTTTCTGTTGTTGTTCTGGAGATTGTGGTCATTTTTATCTCTACCTAGGATGTCCTTCAGCACTCTTTCTAAGGCTGATTTTGTGTATATGAATGTCTTCATTTGTTCTTTGACATGTACGCATCTTGTTTCTCCATTAAATTTGAAAGAAAGCTTTGCTGGATACCTCAGATTGGTTTGAAAATTGTTTTCTTTTAGGGCTTGAAATACTTCTCTGTAAGCTTGTCTTAACCTGAAGCTTTGTGCTGAGAAGTCTACTGTTATTCTAATAGACTTTCCTTGGTATGTGAGTTGTGTCTTTTCTCTAACAGCTTTTAGTATTCTGTTTTTATGCTGTATGCCTGCGAGCTTATTTATTATATTATATTTGGTGTAGGTTTATGTTGGTTATGACTGTGTGGCATTCTATATACCTCAGTTATTTGTATATCTGAATTTTCCCCCATGTTTGGGAAATTTTCTGCCATTATTTCTTTGAACAGCTTAGCTATCTCCTTTGCATTGACTCCTGCCTCCTCACTAATGCCTATTACTCTAACATTGTTTCTCCTGGCATCATCTTGTAGCTGTTGGATTGTAATTTCATGCTGCTGTGTTGTTCTTATAAGTTCTACTTTTTCAAGATCACCATGTGCAATCCTGTCCTCAAGGTCCGAGATTCTATCCTTAGCTTCATTTAAATGGCTTTGCAGGCTTTCAATACAATTTTTTGCTTCTTGCATATCTCTTTCAACTTGTTTCATAGATTCTGCTTTTTCTGCATTGTTCATCCAAAGTTTCAATCAAATTTGCCATGCTCCTGTAGTTTCTTATCTATTTCTTCTCTAGCTATGTTGAGCAGCTCTGTTACTTTTGTCTTTATGTAAGATTTTTTTCTAATTTGAGTTCCTGTATACCTTCATGGATTTGTTTCTTTACTTCATTTGCTATCTTTTCAGAGTTTTCTGTGTGTGAATTTTAGGGTCCTCTATTTCATTATCGGCTGCACTTGCTGCTCTTTGACTAGATGTTCAGGATTGCATTTTGTCTTTTCCTTTAGTCATTTTCACCTTTGGGGTAAATTTCTGGTCTTTTTATTCCAACAGTCACTACTTTTCTGTAGTGTGTGTTTCAGAGTTCTACTGTGTGTCTGATATTTGTCAAATTGCTGTGTACCACCATTAAGAGGAGATCTAGTCTCCTGAATTACTCCTACTGTGCTTGTTGGGTGAATCCTATATTCTTTATGGGCTAACTAGCCCAGAAGTTTTGATGTAGGGTAACTCTTAGTTCCTGCTGTTGTTATATCTTCAGGTTGTTGCAGGTCACCAAGTCTCCCTGGCTATAGTGTCTGTGTCAGCTGAGGCCCTACTGTGTCAGTGGGGGTCACATAAGTTCTTTTAATTTGCTCTAAATTGGGCTCGGAGCAATACTGGCACACTACTCAGCCTGTCTGATATTCTCTGTGTGGGGGAAGGGAATTACCCACTCTCTTGCCAGATTAGTCAAGGTCTTACACTTGGAGGGTGTTTAACTTCTGCCCCTATTTACCCACTGCCGATCTCTATTTTATGGGGCCAACTCACTACAGTGACTGAAGTCTGATGAGGTCTTCTGTTTGTGTGAGGGGTTCCTGGGTCTCTCATCAAGCCATCATGGTAGTCCACTGCAGTCCAGTGTTACCAGTGGAAGGGCATGTCCATCAGATGTGGTACCAGGCAGCTCAAACCTGTGGCAGACTTCCTAGATGTTCTTGGTGGAGGGGTGATCCCAACAGCGGCAGACCCAGGCACCTCATGCCCTCTGCCACTGGTCCCTGCACTGTTCCCTGAGGACACAGGGTGGTCCTAGCTCTCCTGAGCATCCCTGCCTCTCAGTTGCTGGTCCCAGGATGTTCCCTGAGGGTGAAGGACAAGCTTAGCTCTACTGAGCAGCCCCAACTCTCAGTTGCCATCCCACGATGTTCACCTTTCTCCTTCTTATGAAGATACACACTGCTCTGATGAGACCAGTCCAAATAGGAGACATAATACAATGTACCTCCAGGAGTGTGTGGCCCAAGACGCCAGTGGAATTGGGCATGCTCAGTCACCAGGCAGATGTCTCAGCAAACTGCAAACTCCAGTGGCATGTCCCCAGTTCCTGGTGGTGTGGAGTTCAGCAGCACAATTTGTAATAGATAAATCTTGGAAACAATCAAGATTCTCATCAACCACAGAGTGGATGAAAAAGATGTGGTATTTTTTTACAATGAAATATTACTCAGCTATGAAGAAGGATGATCTTGAGGCCTTCATAGGGAAATGGAGACAACTTCATACTATCCTCATCAGAATCATAATAAGAATCATATTCATAAATATCACATTGTGTCTCTAGTGTAAAAAGTAATAAGAATTGTAGGAGTAATAAAACCCAAAATGCATAATCACTACTGTAAAAAAAGAGGAAAAGAAAGTGCTCTAGTACTGACCTCTTTTGTCTTATTCTCTTTAAAATAAAATGAAAAAAAGTGTCTAAAGGATATCACTACATGTGTGTTTAAGTGTGTAAGATAGATGACCATATTACTGGTTTTGTTAGATTGTTGAATAGAACTGTCAACAGTCTCACTGTTTGAATGTCTACTTTGTAGGCTTTAATTTTGTAACTTCAACAACTATTTCCAAGTTGACAGCATTTAACTTATCAAGTAGTGATTTCTTAGTGGTTTTTTGCTCTTTTCTGTTTTTCTTTGGAATTCTGTATTGTTGCTACCCTTTTTTCTGTTTTGTTTGGTTTTTTTATTTTTAAATAAATTTTTGAAAATTTTTTTAAAAATCAACAAGAGGGTAAACAGTTAACCTACAGAATAAGAAAAAACATTTTGCCAGCTGGTCCTCAGACAAATGACTAATATCTAGATAATATAACGAGCTCAAAAAATTAGACTCACAAATTCAAAGACCCAGTTGAGCATGTGAAAAGGATAGAAACTTTTCAGATGAAGTAGAAACAACTAATAAATACATGAAAAAATGCTACATGTCAATCACCATTCAAGAAATGCCAATTAAAACAACACTGAGATTCCATCTCCAGAAAAGTGACTACCATCAAGAAAGTAACCAATCATAAATACTGAAATGGCTGCTTGAAAAATAACCTTTCTCCATTGTTGGTGGCAGTGCAAATTGATAAAACCACTGTGGAAATCAATATGGAGATTCCTCAAAAAACTAAAAGTAGAGGATCCATTTGATCCAGCTGTTCCCCTTCTAGGTATTTTTGCAAGAGTTAAAGTCATTATACCACAGTGATATATCCATTCTCAAGTTTGTAGTAGCAATTTGTAATAGTCAAAGTGTGGAAACAGCCCATATGACCATCAACAAATGAAAGTATTTGTATACAATGGAATACCATCTTGTCAGAAGGAAGCATAATCGTGAGACCACATTGGACAGAAGAGTTAAGCAGTACTTAGCCTTTTTCCCTCTGTAAAATGTTTTGAGCTCAGTCAAGCAACTCCTCAGGCAACCACTCCCTCAGGAATGCAGACGTGCCACTGTCTCAACAGGGTCCTGTGCTTTCCTCATTGATGAGGGAGATATTTCAGACAGTTCTCTCAGGAGAATCTCCTCCCTTAAAGGAGCAGTACAGGGTAATGACACCAATAGAACTAACAAACATGGCTGAAAACAGGCTACACAGCATCCTAATATCCTGAGAGTCACAGGATATGTTTTCCTTCAAGGCTAAAATAAGATTAACTGCCAGGATGACTGTCTTTCTTTTGTTTCTATATCTCTACTTTGACATCATGAATTATACAAAAGGGGACCACTTCTTGGTTTGGGGTTCAGCCTAGTGTTGAGCATTTCTAGTGACTGAGAGCATGCACCATTACTGTCCTTGTGAAAAACCTCTCCTTGTCTCTCCAGTTTCTTGGAAATTCAATAATACATATATATTCATGCTTATAAGAGCACAATTTATAATAACCAAAGTTTGGAAACAGACCATATACCCATCCATAGATGAATGCATAAAGAAAATGCAGTATTTATATACAATGAAATGCTACTCTGTCATAAGAAAAGATAAACTTCAGACATTTTTAGACAAAACACTCCAAGACTGTAATCTTAAGATATATAAATCAAACATACAAATCTAAATGTCACATTGTTTCTCTTGTGCCAGAAACCCAATGTGTAAATAGTGAGAATAGAGGCTAGATATTAGGAAGTAGGAAGAACTTGCTCAAATCAAGAGGGGAACAAGAGATGGAGGAGGGGAAAGAAACAAAGGGAAAGAGGTTTAAAGAAAAAAGAATTGAAGAAAAATGGAAATTAAGCTTTTATAAATGGAGAGAGATAAGGGATGGAGAGAGGGAAGGGAAAGGGATTTTAAAAATGACTTGAGATATCTTATATACATCTGTAAATCCCCCAGATGAATGTATTCATTTTGTACTGTAAAATGTACTAATTTTCTTAAAAATATCCAGGGTTTCTGAAGTAGTATCTACTAGAAATAAGCAGCCATACCATTTCTTTTCCATTTTCCATTCCCTAAAATAATATGCCAGTGTCAGACATTCTCCATGTTCTTGTGACTTCGGACTCACCTACATGCTGAAGTGGAAAAGCACAATTTTGAGTCTTATTTTGAATCAAACTGTAAAGCCAGATTTGAACAGAGATAAATAAATGAAGAAAACTTAACAGATTTTGTTTCTGGTCTTTCCAATGCCAGCACCTTGGGAGCCACTGTATCTAAAATGAAAAGAGGAACAAAGCTCTAAAAACCTGCTCAAAAACCCTAACTTTGGCCAATTGAACCAAGAACTGACATTAAATAAATGTGACAATTTAAGCAGGCTGCTCTCAGACTGTCATTTTTCTCACTGAATTTTTTAGGAAAACCCCAGAGAGCCTTAGACACAGTTGCTGAGAAATTAAAATTTAACTATGAATTGTGTTATGATTGGCAGATGGAGAAGAGAGAACAGTAATCTATTTTGGTAAAGAAGGATGCAGCTTTGAGTTTCATGCAAAATGTACTGGTTGCTGCTTCTGCGATTTCATACTGCATCTCAGCTTGGCATACAGCTCCACGAGGTGGGTGCTTATCCTGCAAAATGGTCTGGGAAGTCATACATAAGATCAAGAAATGAAATCCATGGGAACGACTCCAACTTGAACCTCCCCAACATGAAGTCTGTGCAATTGTATACAATCTAGAGGTTCAAATATCCTTAGACAGCCCAAATCTTAAAGCTCCCTTCATGCTTGGTGAATCCTTAATACTTCTGGTAAGTAGGAGTCCCTACAGCTCTGCACTACTCCCAGTTCTAACTCACTCAAATAGACACAACTTTAGTTTGCTTATATTAAAAAAAGAACAAAAGCTCCAACAATAAAAGTAACAAAAATCAACATTTTCCAAGAGTTTACTAGAGCACTCTAAGCATTTTTCATGAATAATTAACTTTTTATAACAGCACAAGTGAAATAGCTAAGATTCTTATCACTTCAGGTTGAGCATCTCTAATATGAAAATCCAAAATCTGAAATGCTCCAAAATCCAAACCTCAGTACTAATCTGATCCACCAGTGGAAAATCCACACCTGATCTTGTGTGGTGGGGAGCTGTTATAGTGCAGGCATGCCAAAAATATTGCATAAAATTTTACTTCAGGCTATGCATATGAGGTGTATATAAAATACAAGTGAATTTTGTGTTTAGATTTAGTTCTAATTTCCAGGAAACTCTATTGTCTATATAAAAAAAATTCCAAAATTCCCTCAAATCAAAATCTTGACAAGGTATACTCAATCTATATTTTAAAAATGAGAAAACAAATTTATAAACATTGGTGACTTCCCTGAGCCTCAGAGCTAGTAAGTAAAAGATGAAGGCCACAAGGCCTTCTCCTGTAAACCTTACAGTAAACTGTCACTCATATTACCTTTAACAATCAAAACTAATACTAATCTGCCTAACAAGATTTCATAAAATACAAGTTATGTATGACAATCAAAAAATGTAATGTTGAAACTTATAAAATTAAATCACATGTAGAAACTCTCAAAAGTTGTAAAACTGAAAAAAAAAATGAAAGGCAATTTGAGAGATTTCTAAGAACTCAGAGGGAAAATTCAAAATTTCAACTCAAATCATTCAGGAAGCTATATACTTTTCATTTTGGCAAAGCTTATGAGGAAAAGAAAGATTAAAAATTACTTGATTAGATTAGCCAGACTGTCAGGTAAAGTCCATTTACTCCTGAAAGGCCTCAGAAACATGAAATGAAGTATTACTATTTTTACCTTACAGAGCAACTCACTTAGGCTCAAAGAGGTGAATGTTAGTCATGGAACTGGTAGTACTAAGGGAAACAATCTTTAGACCATTTTTCTCTAATTGTAACACCCATAGGAACTGTGCCCTGATCCCAGAATTTTGAAGGCAACACCATCTCTGTACTTTCTTTGCTCCATGACAAAATATTTTGTGTATATATAGTCACCCCTCAATGTGCACAAGGAACTGGCTTCTAGGATGCAGTTTAGATACCAAAATTGCTAATATGAAAGTCTTTTAAATAAAATGGTTTAATATTTGCATAGGATCTACAAAAGTGCTCCTGAATACTTAAATCATGTCTAAAATACTGATGATACCTGATGCAATGTAAATAATTATTATACTGTATCATTTGGGGAATAATAACAAGAAAAACATCTGTTCATGTTCAGTACAGAATCAGTCATTGGAGATTTTACATTTCCTGCCTGTAGGTGGTTGAATCCACAGATGTGGAGTCTGGCAGGACAAAGGTCCAATTGTATTTTCTACCAACTTTCCATTCTTCCTTCTATCTTTCAAGAGTTTCTGTGGTCTCCTTTTCAGCCCCTATCCTTTTTTATACCTCATTTATCCATATTCTTTTACTGAAATAGGAGTCACACATTGATTCTTTCTGACAGAGAGAACTCTCCTTTCATCTTACAAGTGAGAAAGTGGAGTGTTGTATTAGAGTAAAGTAGAAAATCTCAGTGATCAAGATTTGAGGAGGTGGACAAATATGCCAAGATTCATGGTGAGTATTTTAAGAATGATACAGGCTTTAAGAAAATATATTTAGATAGAAAGTATCAACTTGCAGAAGTAAGGAGGTATTTTTAAACCAAAAGAACTGGCAGGCATCACTTGCACCGTGATCAAATTTGGCCCCATTAAGAATGGGGCAAATGAACATTATTTGCTTCCTGAGAGAAGAAGCACTGAGAAGGACATGACATCCACTATATGGAAACATTATTTAAAGTGTTTAACCTGGATTGAATAAAATGTAAATGAGCACATAAGTATAGATTATAGAACATCTTGTAAGATAACTTTTCTGTACAATTTTAAAATGTCAGTGTCAGGAAAGAAAAAAAACAGAGTAGAAAACTCTCCCATTTAAAGAAAAATAAACCTAGAACTTTTCCTAAAGAGTTTACAAGAATTCATTTTATCACATACGATGGTGTGAACAGCTACTTTGAAGAAAAAGAGACATTATGGTATCCATTGCTGATTTTTCTATCATCTTGTTGTGAAGTCTAGTAATTCTTTTACTTTTGTTTTAATTGGTTTTAGTCTTTTTGTATTATTTAATTTGAATACGTGTGAAGATATGGATAGCTATTTTGAAGACAACAAGAGACATGATAGCCATTGTTTATTTTCCTATTGTCTGGTTTTGAAGGTCTGTAATACTTTCATTCTTCTGTTTTGATCGGTTTTATACTATTTTGTTTGTTTGAATTCATTGAATGTGAAGATATGGACAACTATTTCAAAAAAACAAGAGACATTATGGTAGTCACTGTTGATTTCTTGTTGTCTTGTTTTGAAATCCTGTGTGGCTTGCATTGTTTTGTTCCATTCTCTTTAAATTAAAAAATTTTAAAAAGAAAAAGAAATCATAACTAAATGTGATATGAGATATTTAATTGGATCCTGAATAAAAACACAGTTATGGTCTCTACCTACCTGCTGTTACCACCAGAAGGTTACTTCCTGCAGGCAGCCAGCACATGCAGAGAGAGCCAGCAGATTGACCTCTGCCTGCTGGACAGTACCACCAGAAGGTTCCTTCCTGCAGGCAACCAGTGTTGGCAGAGAGAACCAGACAGATATGCCTCTGCCTACTGGACACCAGAAGTTTCCTTCCTGTAGGCAGCCAGCTCTGGCAGAGAGAGCCAGCAGATTGACCTCCACCTGCTGGCTGCCACCATCAAAAGGCTGATTCCTGAAGGCAGCCGCAATAGGCAGAGACCCAGAAGATCTGCTTCCTTCTGCCAGCCACTGCCACCAGAAGGCTCCTTCCTGTGGGCAGCCAGCACAGAGAGATAACCAATGGACTAACCTCTGTCTGCCAGCCACCACCACAAGGAGGCTGCTTCCTGCAGGCAGGCAGCATAGGCAGCCAGAGCCAGTGGACCTGTCTCCACTTGTTCACCACAGCGCCCAGAAGGCTGCTTTTTGTGGGTAGCCAATAGCAGCAGGGACTCGCAAGCAGGTAAACCCTGGGCACCCCACCAGCAGAGAGGCAACCAAAGTGGGAGGTGCGTGGTGCCCCCAAACCACCTTATTGGGAGGAATCCAGAATAATGTCAAGAAGGAAGGGCCAAAGGCAATCTCATACCTCCAGCCCACACAAAACAATCTGGGAGACAGTCATGAAAGAAAATAGAATTCACAAACCTGAAATCTCATAGCATAGCAACTGATGTAATGAAACAACTTCATGAGATTGTAAAAGCAATAAAATCAGAAATAATGCCTCAGGTAAAAGAAGAAATCACAAACATAATGAAAAATGCTCAGCATATCTAAAGACACAGATTTAAAAAAAAGATGAACATAGGAAAATGATGGAAATTTTGAATGAACAATATAGAAAGGAATTACAATGCATGAAACAGCTTCACAGAGACATACAGGAAATTAAAAATTCAACTGAAAGCTGGAAAAATTGCTTCAGACTGAAGATAGACTTTCAAGCCTTGAAAATGATTGCAGCTCATGATTGTAAAAGGAAAGATTTGTTTAAAACAACAAGAAATCAAGAAATAAAAATTCAACAGCTGCAAGATAACACAAAGAAGCATAATTTAAGAGTGATAGGTATTAGTGAAGAAGCAAGGGTCAGTGCAAATGAAATTAAAAGGCTGTTTACAGAAGTAACAGGAGAAAACTTGCCAAACATGGGAAAAGGATCTGACATGCATATAAGTGAGGCACATAGAATTCCAACTAGCCATAAGCAAAGTAAATCTACACAATGATGTATAATAATCAAAATCTCAGAAACTCAGCACAAGAACAGAATATTAAAAGCTGTTAGAGAACAGAAGCATATCACCTATCAAGAAAAACCAATCTGAATCACAGCAGATTTGTCATCATAAACCATCAAGAGAAGAAGAGTTTGGAGTGAAGTGTTTCAAATCCTGAAAGAAAAGAACTTCCAACCCAAATTGATGCACCTTGCAGAACTATCTTTCAAAATTGATGGAAAAATAAGATACTTCCATGATACAGAGCAAATGAAGAAACTCATGACCACCAAACCAATAATACAGAGATTGCTAAAGGATATTATAGACAGAGATAAAGAGGACCATGGTTCCAGCAATATACTGTATACAAGAAACACATTTAACTAGAAAGGAAATTCATAGACTGAAAATAAAAGGAGAGAAAATAATTGTTCCAAGTGACAGGAGACCAGAAATAAAACAAGGGTAACTTGTCTATCAATCACATAATAGGTAAGAAAGATATGGTATTTTAATACAGTGGAAAGTTACCCAGCTATAAAGTAGATTAATCTCGAGGCTCTTGTAGTTAAATGGATGCAACTGGCAATCATGTTCATGGTTGAAACAGTTTGAAATCATACAGATGAACCCTAGCATAAAAAAGGAGGAATTAATGGGATCCAAAAAGAATAATAATTATTGTAAACGTGATAGGGAAGGAAACACCTGAGTGGGAAAGGTAGTAACTACTGTTAATTTCTTATTGTCTTTTCTTGAACTCTTGTATTGTTTTCACAATTTTGTTAGGTTTGGCTTTGTTCTGCATTGTTTTGTTAGATTTTACTGTGTCTGGTGGTGTGGGCAGCTTTTTTGAATATAATGGGATATATCATGGTAATCATGGTTGGTTTTCTAATATCTTCTTTTGATGTCTTATAATGCTTTCATTTGTTTGTTTAATTGGTTTTATACTGTTTTGTTTTGTTTGATTTTATAATGTGTGATGGTATGAACAGCTATTTTGAAGAAAACAAAATATTATGGTAGTCATTGCTGATTTCTTATTGTCTTGTTCTGCAGTCATATCATGCTTTTATTCTTCTTTTATTGGTTCTGTTCGGTTGTGTTTTATTTGATTTTATTATGTGTGATAGTATGGAAAACTTTTTTGAAGAAAATGAGACATTATAGTAACTATTGTTCCTTTCCTGTTTCCTTCATGGTTTTAAAGTCCTGTAATGCTTTCATTCTTTTGACTGATTTTATACTATTTTGTTATCTTTGATACTATTGTGTGTGAAGGTATGGTCAACTGTTTTGAAGAAAACAAGAGACATTATGGTAGCCACTGTTGATATCCTGTTGTCTTGTTTTGAAATACTGTATTGCTTTCATTGCTCTGTTCTGAGTTGCTTTGCTCTGTTCTGTTCTGTTTTGTTCTCTTTAAAATAAAAAAATTAAAAACACAGCTATAAAAGACATTACATAAAAGTCATTATCTAAGTAAGAAATTTGAACATGAGTTGTATTAGCAAAGTACATACACCATAAACCAGATGGCTTAAAAACAGAAATGCATTGTCTCATAGTTGTGGAGAGAAGAAACCCAAAATCAAGGTGTCAAAAGAGCTTTTGCTCTCTGAAACCTGAAGTGAAATCCATCCTCATCCATTCTTTGTTTTCAACAGTTTAGCATTCTTTTGCTTGTAGCTACATTATTTCAATTTCTGTCTTAGTGGCAATATGGCATTTTCCCTATGCATCTCTCTCTCTTCTTATGACCATTACGGTCTTGTCCTAAATAATCCAACTTCATTGACCCTATTTCCAAATCTGGTACCTTGCTGAGGCACCATGGATCAGGATTACAGCACATGTTTTGGGGGAGACATATTAAACTTATAAGATAGACTGTATATATAAATGCAAAAGAATTATATCAATATTAAATCAACCAATCATGATCATTGTATACTAATTATGTGGGAAAATTTTCTTGTTCTTATGTCATACCATCAGAAATATTTGCAGAGAAAGTGATAGTGACATCTATAATTAACTCTCAGTAAATATCACAAAATATTAAGAATGTGTAAATGTAGTCGATGTACATCCTGCTGTTCATTAAATTTCTCTTGCAACTTCTCTGTTGATTTGACAACATTCCAAACAATGTCTTGAG
>PVJX010021173.1:0-32248 GCA_004027295.1 Dolichotis patagonum
CCTGCTTTTGAAGTCTTATAATGTCTCCAGTGCTTTGTTTTTATTAATGTTGTTATATACTGTTGAGACACCATGGTAACCATTGTAGATCACCATGTATTGTGGCTTTATATGATTTTTTGCTTCATGCTTTTCTAGGAATTGTTTTGTTTTGTCTTGCCTTGTTTTGTTTTTCCCTCTAATACAGAAAGGATGGATAAAAATGTAGAGACTCATGCATGTGTAGAGCTTATAAACAGTTTATGAAACCCCATTATATAACGCATGATGATATGAACAACTACTTTGAAGAAAAAAAACACTACAGTACCCAGTCCTGATTCCATAATGTCATGATGTGAAATCCAGCAATACTATCTATCATTCTTTGTTCAAAGTGATTTTAGCTTGTTTTGTTTTATTTAAGTTCATCACATATGAATGTATGGACAGCTGTTTTGAAGAGAATGAGAGACACTATGACAGCCATTCTTGGCTTCCCTATTTTCTAGTCTTGAAGACCTAAAACAACTTCCTCATCCTGTTCAGATCAGTTCCATACTATGTTGTTTCATGTGAATTCCTTGTATGTGATGATATGGACAACTATCTGGAAGAAAACAAGAGTTAATATGATAGATAGTGAGTGAATATCATGGATTGTCTAGCTTTGAAATTTATGTCTCTTACATTGCTTTCTTGTGATCTGCTTTGTCCTGTGTTGTTGTGTTTAATTTTACCCTTTTGATAGAATTGCATGTATGTTTAAGTGTGTAAAATGGATGACCATATTACTGTTTTTGTTAGATTGTGGAGCAGACCTGTAAACAGTCTCACTGTTTGAATGTCTACTTTGCATGTTTTAATTTTGTAATTTGAACAACTATTTCCAAGATGTCAGTATGTAATTTATCATGGAAGGATTTCTTAATTTTTTTGTTCTTTTCCTTTGTTCCTTGGAATTCTGTATTGTTACTACCCTTCATTCTGTTTTGTTTTGTTTGTTTTTTTTTCCCCTTTAAATAAAATTTAAAAAAAAAACATATCTGATGCTTTGTTCTCCTTTGTGATTCACTATACTGTTGGTTTTTTTTTTATTCTATTATTTGTGGTGGCATATACTCAAAATGTTTCCATTTCTCCAAATAATCTAAAATATAAATGCATTATATGGCCATCTTTTCTTGATGGAA
Source organism: Dolichotis patagonum (assembly GCA_004027295.1). NCBI lineage: Eukaryota > Metazoa > Chordata > Mammalia > Rodentia > Caviidae > Dolichotis > Dolichotis patagonum. The sequence goes on from PVJX010021173.1 coordinate 1,173, forward strand.
ATGACAAACTTAAGCTTCAAGATAAGAACTGGGCCAAGGCCAGTTGATGAGAATATACCTTCTGGAGGAAAAAGAATATACCTTCAGGAAGAAAAAGTAGGACGCATCCTACTTGTGATATGCACTTCTTCAGTTTTACCACAGACCATTAAGAGTTCTGGTTTTTTGAAGATCCTGAATTCCATTAACTCCTCTGATATCACAAAAAATAAAAAAAATAATTCATATCACTTCTCCACTAAACTAATTTATGAGCAGTGATCTGAAGAGGGAAAAAACCCAGCACATTTTGGAAATGGCTTTTTCAGCATCTGTCATGTTCTGATACTACCCTGCCGAATTCTCTGCGGATTTATCCTGACTTACGTCACTAAGACATTTTCAAACTGATCTGACTAGTTTTACATGTTAATATTCATTTCTCTTGGTGTCAGAAGTAAGGTTTTTGAAATTATCTACATCTCTATTGTTGAAAATGGAATTTCTAATCTTAAGGTCTAGATTTTAAAAATGTGACTATAGACAATATATAGAAAGTACTAAGGATTACGTTTTTCATGGGGAACTGATACATTTACCTGGGAGCAGCTACATGGAAGTAACATATTAACTTTTTATTCATTTCCCTACCACTCCTCTCCCCTCCCTTCATTTCTTTGTCCTTTGCCCTTTGCAAAAGTTCTACCAAAAGTTTTCCTACTGTCTGCCTTTTATTTTGCTCTTTATCTATATTTTGAGGAGAAACCATGGGATTCTTACCTCAGTGTCTAATTTATTTAACTTAGCATTATGGTCTCAAGGTACATCTATTTTTCCTACAAATAACTCAGATTTACCCTTCTTTATGTGAGAGTAGTACTCTATCATGGAAAGATACCATATTTTCCTTATGTGCCCATCTGTTGGTGGACATAGGGCTGCTCCAAGACTTTTCGGTTACAAATTATGCTGTTATAATAAACGTGGACATGCGTGCTCTACAGCAAAACAAAAAAGGAAGGTATGATTCACCACACACTGTGATTTCTGCCCCCACATGCTTATTTATATTATCGACATTTCTCACCAGAGAGGCAGATTTGCTTAGATTCATGAACCTAAACATAGTTTTCACCCAAAACCCTCACTGCTAAACACTAGGATCAGACAGTTTCCATCCCCCGAATCCTCTTGCTGGGAGTTGCATTTGGACATGAGCTTTAGGAAAGTGCAGACGCCAGAGGGATGACCAGGGGGAATCTACCTTTCCTCACAGGTTCCGGGTACTTTCCTCACAGACGACCACGACTGGCAACACCGCGTTACCCTGACTTTAGCCACAAGCCTAAAGTGGGCACCGTGCCCGGCTGCTCGCTCAGAGCAGAGCTCCCTGGTGCGCGCCCTGCCCTCCTTCAGGAGCCCCGCGTTGCCCCTTAGCGACCCCCGAGGGTCTGTGCCAGCGACTGCGCTAAATGCTGTCTCCTCCTGTGTGTTGATTTTGCTTCATCGTTTTTCCAGTTTCTTATAAACTTAATTCTGATAGCATTTTCATCAATTATGAAACTTGTGAGACACGCTCTTAGGAATATTTCTAGTTGCGCTGTATTTGACATTTACTGAAGATTCTATTTTCACTATTTTGCAATGCTTTTCTCAGATGAAAAGATGCACACTGATGCTGACACTGGTGTGTTAATGTTTTCATTTTGACAAAGAGGTCGTTCCTTAGGACAGGAATTGGGGAATATTTCTATCTCATAAAGCATTATCCATGCATCATCCATGCCGCATGACATGGTATAATTCTGATAGAACTAATGGCTCACATTTTCTGAGTATTTTCCATATAGAAGGCCTTGGTGAGTTCTTACAACAGTTATGCAGTAGGTAACGACGTTATGACAAAGTTATAAATAAGGGAAGATAGTTAAAGGAAGATTAAATAACTTGTCCAAGTTTACGTAGTTACTGAATGTCGAAGTCATGGTTTGAACCCTAACATTCTGGATTTAAATCCTCCTCCACCGTATAACATTGTAAAGTAAACGCTATTTTCTTATCACTGTCATGATGTATTTAGGTACCATGGAGCATGAATTTAGACTATCTTTTCTAATCCAGGACCTCAGAAATTTCTATTATCTAGTTTCTTTACTAATTTGTTAACAGAGTTCTTCTCCACTGTTGCAAATAACACCTAATTCAAGAATCAGATACTGGTGGCCCCTAAAGCTAACATCAAAAATGGGAATTCATTTGTAGTGGTTAAGATGCCACAAATAAATTTATCCAAGTATGCTGTCCTGATCTAATTCTCACAATTTGTATAGACATGACACACTTTTGTAAAAACCATAAAGCTCACAAAAAGAATACTTATATTAATGATTATCTGCAGTCTTTATTTGCTAAATAAAGTTGGTATTATAATTGAATGTAACAAAATAAAAATACAAAACACTTCCAGCGAACTGTTCAAATGATTAACAGCTGAATGTGACACCAAATTATGAAGATGTAACATTTCATTTTACTGAAGCATTCATATTTATGACACCTCTATAGAAAATATTCTAAATTACCACACTCTGGGACTAATTATATACTGTTCTCCAGATTAATAGCATAGATTTGGTGTAATACTTTCCTGGCATAATGAAGAATTTCACATCCCACAGAGAATTCAGAAGTGCTCTCATAAGTATAATTCACAGCAGGTTATATTTTAAAACAACATATTCTATCCCATAAATCAAAATTTCTGCATCTTCATCTTTCTGAGTCACAATTAAAATGAGTTAATGAAATTGTTATCCAACTTACTCATTCTTACCATGTATATATAATAAAACTTGTTATTTTTTATAACATTGATCTTGTAATATGCACTATAAAAATGAGCCCTGTTTTGGGTGACTGGAGTAATGAAACTTTATTTTAGAAGTTACCAAATGTAACTAAAAATTAAGTGACTTGGTTTGCAGGAAATTTATTTCAGTATTGAGCAAATTTATAAAATGAAAATGTGACCATCCATGTAAGCAAACTTTTTTTTATTTCCTGTATTTGACAATATTTCTTCCACGTGAAGATAATCTCAAGCAATGCAAACTCCTGAATAAATAAATGAATAAGATGACACTTGAAATATCAGAAAAGACAAGGTAAAATTTAGTAAAACATGAATTAGATTATTTGCATTTCCTTTCATGTACCTGAGGTTACTTCACTTCATAGTGGAAGCAATTTATTAAATATACAAATTGTAACTGTAAAGGCTAAGAAATATCTAGTAGAATGATTTTTACTAATTGAAATAATTTGTAAGTGTATATTCATATTTTGTAAATTTATAACCATTATTTTGTTAGCATTAACTGTAACATAAGTGTGACGTATGTAAAGTAATACAGAAACTTTTTGCAGAGAGTTGAATGACCAGGTCCTTTGACATGAGGCCAAACTGGGTTTATGACTTTCTCTGTCCAGTTTAACTGCATGGATTTGGGATATTTGTACCTTGTTACACCGGCAACACTGTAAAGACAGTGACGACACTGGTAAAGACATTATGAAGGTGACGTGTGACTATGCACATGAGGAGGTAAATACGTCCTAACAGGGAAAAAGGACCCAAAGGTTGACCATCATCATACATTTAGACAAGGCCTCCTGAATGTTGTACGGTGTAATACTACGTTAGGAAATACCTAACTTAGAGAGATAAGATGTTAGTCAGAAAGGATGCAGAGAAGCCACAAAAAAGCAAGTTCAAGACCCCAGGGAGGACAGAAGTGACCATGACCCTCTGAACCCTGACCAGAACTCGCAGATGATGTGGGCTCCTTCCTCCGCTCACTCACACAGCTGTTCTCCACCCGTCAGCCTTGGGAGAGGAGGAAGGTGTGTGAGGCACTGACGGGAGATGGGAAAGTCTCGTGGAGGGGCCACTTTTCTGGAATGGAGGCTTTGGGACAGGGGGAGATTCCATCTCATATCCATTGCCATTTCCCCTGCTCCTAGAACAGTGACTGGGTTTGTGGCAAAACTCAGTAAGTAATGGAGTAATGAATATTTTAAAATGACCTTTACTCAGGGTTCAGGAGGCTATAGGTATCTACATTGCACTCAAACACAAATAATTAAGTCCTTGGAACATTGCTGGTATCTAGACATTCCAAAATAGTCCCAACTAAAATTTAATCTTACAGCTACTTGATAGAACACTGCCCTTATCACATTCCTTTTATTCTGCTATCAAACTTATGTCATCATATGCATACACCTTGCTCCTTCCTCTTAATAAAATGTGACTTTTATACTATATAAAGCGCGAACACAAAGTAATCAAATCAGCATTTTTAGCATGAAATGATATTTCAGATTAAAAACAATCAATGCAATTATCACAAATACTGATATTTGGCATATTTAAAACTTTCCCATGTGTTTGAAAGGATATAATTTTCTTTTTTCTTTCTTTGTCTTTGGAGATAAGAGATCTCATTCTGCAGTCCGGTGGGCCTTGAACTCGCTCTGTAGCCCAGGCTGGCCTCCGACTTGTGGCAATCCTCTGGCCTCAGCCTCCTGGGAGCTGAGATTACAGGATTACACCAGCACATTTGGCTTTTACAGCATATAATTAATTGAAAAGTCTTGTAAATGTTTTTAGGCAGCAATATTTTTATATTTGCTGGAAAAAAATCCACATGTTTATTTTACTGTTTCCTAACTTCTCGATGCATACCCCACTAGTCATAAGAACTATGACAGTAAAATAAGTGGTCATAACAGACCTCTGTTCTAAAATAATCCATATTTATTAATTTGTACATTGTAATAGTCTAAATTTGAAGTATACTTAATTACTTTTTGCATCATAAAAGTATTCATTTGAAAAGTTCATAATTGTTAATGTCATTGATGATAGGTGTGACATTTGATATGAATTAAAACGTCCAAAACACGAAACGAATGCTCAGATAATAGCCAGTGAGTAGTTATGGAGTCTCACGTTACCTTTGCATCACTGTAATGAAATACCTGACCTCGGCTTCTGATGAAGTAAAGAAAGTTTTATTTGGTTTACGATTCTGGAGGTGCGGTTCGAGATGGGGCTACCACTGGTTTGACCTTGCACGTGTGCAGCAACGGAAGCAGACAAGGGCAAGAGGACAGGGCCCCACAGTGCTCCCTGGGGTCAGAATCTCGATGCACAAAGGACCCCCACCGGGCCCCACCTCCTAAAGGCGCGTGGCAGCTGCCGAGGTGGCCGTGTAAGAGGACCTTCGAGGAGGGCTTCATCCCTGAGCGAACATTTATCAAAAAATTAAAATATAGTGACCATAATTAAAATATAGTGATTAAATTCACTCTATGACGAAATGTTGCTCTTGTAACATGAAAATGTTTGGGCCCGAGTAAATTTTACTTACTGCTTTGGAAATTTACTTCATACAATGAAAAATGATGTTCACAAAAGCTCAATTGTTGTAATTTTATGTTTTAGTTTAGAAGATGACTCACATTTGATGTTATGCAGCTATCTAGTGAATCATGAACTAAATAAAAAATTGTTTTCCTCTTAATATATTACATAATCTTACGGCACTTACAAATAAAAAGCAATCTGCACATAATAAAACTGCATCTTTGTAAAGCACCACTAGGTGTCGCCAAACTCCGCTTGTTAGAAAGGACTCGCTTGGCTGTGTCCTGACTGAAAGGACAGTAGCAGTGATACTTTCAAAAACGCAATTCCCTCTCGTCAAGTGGGGTTTTCAGTTTGAATATCGAGCACAGTTACCAACACAGAGCAGACTGTTTCTGAACTTTGCTGTTACGGCATCAGGAAATTCAAGTTTGGAGCCTTCTGACAACACAGAGCATTTAACAAATCTTTATTTCTAATTCTGCCACGAGTCAGAACTGGAACTTTCTGGGTTCTGCTTCTATGAAAAAAAAAATGTAAGAATAAAATGGAATGGTTCTATAGTTTTAGGTAGTTATTGATAATCTTATTTCAAAGACCAAAAGCATGTTTGAAATAATAACTGCTGTTTGGAACATGTTATCACTGTGTAGATTAGTTATATAGCGTGTAAATCTATTTAGAAGGTATGTGATTTCAAGGAAGCTTGACTATCATTATATTTATTTTACACTGAGTTATATGAATTACAAGATTCCCTAAACTTATAAAATCTACACGCTCACTTGTGTTTTGCACTGTAACACTTCTTATAATAGGTCCTGGGGAATGAACACAAAATACCCGCACATACTTTTCCAGATCTGAAGGCTTAAGTCTTCACCTAAAAATAAATTTTAGCATTGGCACTTGTCTCACTTTTCTCTCATTGCTGAGACAAAATACCCAGCACCCAAAGTTAAGGAAGAAATGTTTATTTAGCTGACAGTTTATAGAGGCTTTTGTCCATAATCGGTTGGTTCCAAGATCTGATGGCACATGGCAGAGAAGGTGACATCCCCAGCGGTGGAAGACAGCAAAAGCAAAGAGAGAGAGAGAAGGGACAAGGCTCTTTCTGAACTCTGTACTGTATCTAAGCAACCTGTCCTAGGGCGGGTGTAGCGATCGTGCCATTCACCCCAGCACTGGACCGAGTCAATCACAAACTCCAGACTTAGCCACCTCTGGAAAGCCCACCCCCACATAGAAGCGTGAGGCTTTGGGGAGCCATCCAGACACAAACCACAACAGAGTTTTAAAAAGCAGCATTAATTTTTACGCACACTTTCAAAATCTATCAATATGTGTTTTTCAAAATCTAGAAAAGAGTTACATTTAGTAAAATAATCACTGAATAGGAAACTTCATTATGACAAAAGAGTACCTTTACTGCAAGAAACTTGTTTAAGGGTTAGCAATTTCTCAGTGATTTCCACGCTACACTGACGTTATGAGCCACACAAGACACTGAAAGTCCTACGGTAATAATCTCATGTGAATGATAGAAAAACATTCGTTTGTATTCTTCACCACTGTGCTTTTTTATGCTTTATTTCCATAAAATATTGTAAACATGGCTCTAGAGAAAGTTAGCAGTGCTCGCAATAAAGCTAAGAAGGAAACTTTGAAAACCAAAACCAAGTTAAAGAAAACATTTTAAAATTTGTTGAAGTCCTGGAAAAACGAATTTGTAAGTGTAATTTTGGGGCCTCGGAACCAATTATTTGGTTTTCCATTATTTCTCATGGGAAAACATATGTTCATTTTTTAAACTTTTTGGTTTTTGAACATGAATTTGGAATAAATTGGGTTCAACAACTGAGGTATCACAGTATCTTTTAATCTTGCTGTATGTTGCTAATTTATTTTTTTTTACCAAAAGTCACTGTTTAAATACCAAAATAATAAGTACTGAGATTATAACCTCTGAAAAACGATCCAAGTTCATTAATGAGGCTTCACTGCACTATGAGACAGGGACTTCGAGCTCCCGTTTCAGATTATCATCCATACACACCGCTGAAGCTTACATCATCAGCAAATGACGTGTAAGAAGAGAAGATTTAACACATGAAAATTCCTCAAAAAGTGAAAGGAGCCAAAGAGATTCCCGTGCAAAGGCAACTAGGAGCAGTAGCTACCCTTGCTGCTCCTGGCAGGACCACAAGCATGCGCAGTGGGAGGGGCTCGCAGCCGGAACGGGGTTCCCGCCTCCACAGGCGGAGAGACTCCTGCACCAGCCTGTTTGACTTCACCCACGTGCTGCAGACCCCAGACCTTAAGGAGCAAGGAAGTGAAATCGGATCAGTATCTGAGCTGATAAAGTAGCTGATAATTAAAAACAAAGGCAAACATGGAAATGACAATTTTTATAACAAGAAAATGCTTTGAAAGTATGGTTGTGAATGTTGTATTAGTCTTCAAAAATAGTAAATTGCCGTGAGAGTTAAACTGAAAATTCGTAAAGAAAACTATAACAGAAGTAGAGTCTAAAATAGTTAAACATAGTACTGGGATACTTCATAAAACGGATACTGCAGATTTTAAAAAGTCACAAAAAAAACAGGCACGAATATTTTAAATGTTACCAAAATCTTCCTGAAAGTATTAAAAGAAAGATATTTCTGAATCTGTTGTATAGAGATACTCATATATTGACACAGAAATTTAAAAACTATTTTAAGTTTTCAGATAATCTCCAATGGATGATAACAAAATATCTTTAAACTCCATTGGGTTGATCACTAGAATGCAAAAGTAGCTTCATATTCAAGGATCTGTAAATAGCATTTACTGAACAAAAATTTATAATCGATTCAATAGATTCAGAGCAACTACCATTCTTGTCAAAATTGTTAGAAAAGTAGGAATAGAAATGAATTTACCAAATCATTACAGCAGTTCTTCACGGGAACACTAGAAGCCATTCCACTGAAAACAAAAACAAGAAACGATCTCCGCTGCCAATAATTCTAATCCACACTTAACTGAAACTGCTAATCAGTGTGATAACACTGCACAAGAGAAGTGATTGAAGAGACTTGCTCTTTGGAACAGAAAGGCCAAAACTGCTTGTAGTCACTAATCTGTAGACCTTTCCCCAAAAGTTTGGGAGTCAGTTTAACAAGAGTACTGGATGTAAACTGTGTATACAAATGTAGGCCACCTTTTGTACACCAGGGAAAATGTTTAAAAATTATTTAAGACAGAACTCAATAGCAAGGACAAGAAAAATTATAGTAAATGTAAGTTATCGCTGGTCAAATTAACACCAGCTGAATTAAATCAGCATGGTGCTGAGTGTAGATGGCCCACCTGGGGGAAGTTGCCAGCATGAAAGGAGACATGGAGAGGAAGAGTGGGGCCTGGTGATTCTCCTAAGCATTGCTGTTTGGAGCCGTTGGCTCTCCTGGAAGAGCTTGTCATGGCTAGCTTCCCTGGTATGGATTCAGCCTTTATCGTCAGAGGCGCTTGACTGAGCCTTGTTGGTGAGAATGGCTGTGGTTCACTTTGGGGGAGCTCTGGTCCTTCCACTGAGCATCGCTCCCTGGTTCCAGAGGGGGAAGACGTGTGCTGTTTAATCTCCAGGACAAACTTATCACGCTGGCTTCCCGACATGTACTCAACTGTTCTCATTGTCAGAGGAGCTTGGGACCTCACTGTTGCTGAGGATGGCTGTGGTGCTTCTCAGGGGAGCCCTAGTCCTTACATTGAGTGTCACTTCTTGGCTGCAGTGTACCCTCAACCTACTGGCACAGCTCCTTCACCCCACTGGCATAGACTTTCTAGCCTCCACTACTGAACTGTGGGCCTTCCCAGTGCAGATCCATGAAACAGACTTGCATGAGTCATTGTCACGTGCTCTAGACCTGCAGATGGACTTGTGGGAGGCACTGTCCTGGGCTCTGAGTCTTCAGCTGGGCTCATGCAGGACACTACTTTGGGATACAGACCCTTGGCTGAATTTTCTAGGTGTTTAGTGTTGTGGAGAGATTTCCTACACAGTCTTGTATTTAACTCCTGGTGACCATCATAAAATAGTATTAGAAATTCTGTGTCCTGTATTTAATTGTTCTTCTTTTAACCACTGGCTACAACAGTTATTTAGAAATATGATGGTGGTAGTTATGCTAAAACATTTTGGAAAACAAATGCAAGTTTTGTACCACACCAAAGAAGATGTCAACATTTAGGAAAGAATTCCCAGACATAAGTAAAAATCTTGTATCTTAGTAAGTCTTTCCAACATTATCTGTATGAATAGCTAGAACAATTCCAGTAAAATTATGATAAGTGTCAACAGATTATTTTAAGTATTAGAGAACAAAGAACTAAGTGTACTCAAAGGACTTATTAAGCATATAAAATATCAGGAAGTGGTATTTTCCAACTATATTAAAAGCTGATGAAAAATGTATAAGGCTGTCTTAGTAAACCAGCTGAGTAACTAAATTAACAGAGGGGCAAAATACACTAGAGCATACTTGTAGAAGAAGAAACTTGTATTGCTCACAAAACATATTAATAAGACTCTCAAACCCAAATTGAAATATGATTTTATTTTACCATAAATTCATAAGTATTAATAGTTTTGATAAATCATTCTTTTATTTTGAAGAAGTGTTATGTTTTATTTTTTTTAAAGGCAGAATATATTTATTGAGAGAAAGAAAGCTTTTGTCTGAGAGAGACAGAAAGGGTTCCAAACATATTTGCCCACGTTTTGTTTTAAATACAAACGTCCAAAGGAAAAGTATATCCATATGGACTGTACATTACTTATGAATATGTTTTATGCATGTGTGAATATGCATAGAATCTATTCTGACTGTTTTCTTTAATATTAGTTAATATTTTCTTGGTTGGTCTTAAAAGTGTTTTATTTTCATAATATTACAATTGCCTCATGGTTACCTTTGAGAAAATTATATAGATTTATATTACCTTTTAAAATCTACTTTGACAGATATTTTGAAACATAAGTATAATTTCTTAATTTTAGTGATTAATCTTCCCCAAAATTTAACTGCTAAAATTTATAAGATATATGCTATTAAATACAAATGTAATCAGTCACATTATAACCTGAGAGGTGAGAGATGCTGAGAAAAACAAAATGTCTATGAGTGATGACAATTTCAGCTCTGAGTGTGCAATGGCTTTCAGAATTACCTAGAATGAAAATTCAGAAGAAAATTAACAAGTGTTACTGGAAATGTCATGCACCTAATCTTGTGAGTGGAAACTAAATTGTCTATTAAATAGAATATATAACCATGTACTAATTTAATTTAAATCAAAACATAAAGTGAGCCTTTGACTTCAAAGCAGAGACTGTAAATAAAATCCTGCTAAATAAGAAATGTCTAAGAGAAGTGTAGAAATTAATGAAATCAAACACAAATCCACGAGCAGGAGATGGAAAAGAAAGGCAGACTTCAGAAAAGCTTGATTCACTTCAAAATGTCTCCCAAGCCTCACTAAGGAAGCAGGGTAAAGGCCCTCACATCCCTGATTTAAACCAGTATCTTTCTCCTGAGCTAGTTTCAGTCTTTATTTTATTTTTATTATATTGAGGCAGGGTTTGCTAAGTCAATAAGTCACACGGGTTAGGCTTAAATTTGTGATCCTCCGGCCTCAGCCTCCCAAGCTGCGGGCTTCCAGGCATTCTTCCTGGTTATGTGAGGCTGGGAGGTGGAGAAGGACCAGGACCCTGAGGGAGACGGCCAAGCTGAATCACAGCATTTGGTGAGAGCGCCTCCTGTGGGCAAAGGTCCAGTAGGATCTGTCGCTGAAGCTGAAGAGAGTTGTTTTAATTTATAATACGGCTTGGAAAGAGAATAACTGACAGCATTTGTGTTTGCATATTTGGCAAACACAGTCACTGCCCTGTCTATAGTTTAGAAGCCAATGCTGGATGGACCCCAACACCCAGAAACTGTTATGTCCCACAACCCAGTTTCTTCCTGCAATATCTTTCCCTTTTTATTTTATTGGGACTATATTATTTTTCAATTTATATCACTTTTATATTATGAATTCTATGTAAAGCATAAGGCTTTGGAACGCCTTCCCTTTCTTTTCATTGTTTCATTTTTTCCACACTGCGGAAGGGAACGGAGCATCCCAGTTTCTCATGGCCGAGAAGGGGCGGTGATCGGTGCCATCCAGCCGTGACCTCACAGCAGCAGGCCAGGGGCAGTGGCAGGAGGGAGGGAGACCTGACGGGCAGCTGTCCTGGAAGCAGGCAAGCAGATTGGATTCTGGGCTTTATCCTTTCTAGTGAGTCGGTTACAAATCTCTTCCTTCACTTCCGTATTCTTACTAAAAGGTGTAGGGAGATCAAAATCTAAATCGCTACGTGGCCTGGGATTTGTAATGTGAAGTTTGCTACACATAGCATCTGTAGTGGCAGCAGCTTCTCCTGCTTTCATTATGGGCTGCACTCCCAATCTTTCTTCTTTCTCCTTTCCCTTTCATGCCCTTCTTTCTCTGTGCTTTGTTTTTATCACTCCTGGTTTGTTTTTCTGTGATCCAACCCCTCCTTGTTTTTTCTTTCCATCCTCACGCAGACAAATTGAGCTCAACATTTTCTTCTGCAAAAGGGAAAATCAGTCAGACTGTATTTTTGCTAGTCTTTTTATTTTTTTAGAAGGTTGTTGGAATATCAAACATTGGTTTCTCAATTTTTAAAAAGACACATATTAAGATTATGCATAGTTTCATCAGCTCGATTTAGCCACTCCAAAATGTACACGTATTTCAAAGCAACATGATACACACAGACATACTTTTGAACATAATATACATGTTTTCTTTGTCAGTTATACATTGATGGAGGGAAACAATACCTAGTAATTTGTAGAATTTTTTAGGTCTAAAACTCGCTCATTCAGCGCTTTCTATTTCTTCGGCCCCTATCTGGGAAACAAACGGTCAGTACGTGCCTGAGCAAATAAGTGATCAACAACGTTGTCACCAAGAGCAGCGTGTCCTCAGCACCCGTCACTGTGACTGGTCTGTAGCGCCCTCATGTATCCTGATGATTTACGCACGTCATCATGATGGACACTCGGGAAGTACAACCCTGCCTGCCAAAGAGTCCCTCTCGGTCCCGCTGCTCTCTGCTGACTGCTGTATCTCTCCCCTTCACATGCAGTTTCTGTGTAATGACTGCAGCACTGCTGCACAATCCTTTACCGGCGTCTGAATCCCACCATTCGGCTATGCCTTGATTCTCTTAGTTTAACAGGCTCTTCAGGATTAATGCTCTGAGATGAAATTAAAAATCAGGCCCATGTTTCTCTTTTTGTGTACTGGTAGGAGAAAAAAATTTGTTCCAAGGTGGCAGGGCATTGTGGATGCATCAGTGCAGATACATTGGACATTGTGAATAAAATTTACCTATTTGGATTTCAACATAATGCAAAACAACTTCCAGATGAAGACTGCATGAATTCTCTTGGAGTCACATGTTCTGTGATGCCTTTATTATTGAGGGTTTTAATGCATTGATGCTGCTTTAACTTTAAAAAGAGGAGTCAGTAAAAGAAAACAGGAATTTGACTAAAGCGGTTTAATTGCTAAACATACCCTCCAGTCGTGTATTTTCCAAGAGAAAAGAGTTTTACCCAACTGAGAGTTTACAAAGCAACTGAGAGTTTACAAAGAAATTTTACTTTGATTTTAATGACATGAAATAAATTATATTTAGTATTAAATAACCTGAGGTAGATATATCTTACCTTAGGTAGATATTGTTATTATTCAAAATGCAAGGCATGATGCCAAGAAATATAAGGCTAATAAAAACTAATGAGATCTATTACCTCAGTCAAGGTTATATGAAATACAAGTGTACAAAACATACTGGGAACATTTGTAGAAAAATTTTAAGTTAACAGCTAAGAAAAATTATGACCCAATAAATTAGCACTGCTAAAATGTATAAATGTATCATATTTAAATCTTAAAATATTTAAAAGAATAAGGATAGTGGTTGCATTGGTCACACTTACATGGATGGGACAAAGTAGTGGAAATGTACAACTTGAAAGAAAATTTATTTTGGAAGCCTGTTTTAGAGATTTCCATCAATGCTCAGATGCCTGCATGGCGGAAATATCATGTTGGAAGGGTTTGGTGGGGAAACAGCTCACCTCACGATGGCCAGGAAGCAGAGAGATGGGGAGAAATGGAAAAGAAGACGCCCAGGCCAAGAGGAATCTTTCCAAGGCAGACGCCCAGGGACTTACCTGATTCAGTTTGGCTCCACCTCCCAATGAGTCCATTGAGCTAAGAAGCCTGAATTTCATCCTTTGATGAAATTTGAGCCATTGTGGTAAAGTCACTTCTTTAGGCCCTGCCTCTGAACTCTGCTGCTTGAGAAATCAAAGCCACGACCTATGAGTCACGGGAACATGTTTTGCTTAACTCATAGCACTTATATTTCAAAAATTCTACTGTTTTTGAAAAAAAAGCATTTTTATTTGAAACTATTAAATCACTTTGTCTGTTTCTGGTACTCCACTAAACTCTACACTTTTACACAACTGAGTGTCATGAAAAGTATTGCAAGTCTTTTAATTGACCTTAATCCATAATTAACTCAAGATGCTGGGAAGGAATACTTTGCTTTTTAGGTAAATCAGTTGCTTGTGTATCTTCTTGAACACATCTGGAATAGCCTTCTCCATGTCACACCTCACAAAACGTTTTTCCACAGTTGATGTATAACCTATAAAATTTGTCATAAAAAATAGAGTCTGCCAAGAAACATACACACACTTCAGGCAAATAAAGATTGTATAAATATTGTAACACTAAATTTATTGAGATATCATGAAATTCATACAAGTTACCTTTGGGCTTTACAATTACAGGAGGTGCTCAAAGTGGTAGGTCTTAGATTCCAGACGTTTATTAGTACAGAGAACCCCTGCTTGGGCACCCTCTGCCACTGAGACCACTGCACCTGCATTTTCAATTTCTTCTCTAAGGCTCGCAGCAAAGTGGGTTTTCTGCAATAAACAACATCCCTCAGAGTCCCCCATGTGAGGGTAATAGCATCTGTTGGAAAATGTCACACTATTTTTCTTTTCCTGAAGTGTTTATATATGTTTCTGGCAGACTCTCTATGTTTTCTACAAATCTGAAAAAAAGCTACTTTTAGTCTAATTGTTTTCATACAAACATATAACCCACAATTAGGTGTTTTAGTTAAAGTAATTTTGACAGCTTCTTTTCATTTTTATTGTTTTATTAAAGAAAAAATTGGGTTGAGTATCTTCAACGTCCCACAGTTTTGTACTTGCAATTCTTTTCTGCTGAATTTTTGCCACTCATTCTCGTTATAAAAAGATGTTATCTGAAAGCAAAAGATGTTGAAATCAATGTACAAGAACAGAACTAGTTGATGTCAGGAGTGCATTTTGTTAATATTATAAAAGGGAAAACTTGAAAATTTCAACCTCTTATTTTACAGCTTTGAGAAAATTGATGCCTCCTTATATTTTAAAATGAAGGCAGTGCTATCAAATAAATAACAGGGCAATTGCAGAAGCTCAGATTTTCTGTCTCCCAAGACAGATATAACTTTGGTTCTAAGCATCCATCAAAATATTTCTTTTTCTTCCATGTTACTGTTGCTGGATTTGAGTCACAAAGACCTCTCTATTTATACTTGTCTCAAGCTACTTAATTCAGTCACTTCTTGTGTACTTTTCTATTTTTCTAATATGGTAAAGTCAACTTATTAAATACAATAATTGGCATGGAAACATACCTATGTATTTTTTAATTAGAGCTGGGACTATATTTTTTTTACTTGGGAAAGATAAAAATTAAGCTATTATATTTTTCACTACTAACAAATTATTTGATTTGCAAAACGTCATCAGGCATAAAATTTGAAGTAGAAAATTAATAATGAGATAGAAATACATACAATCTGTGTGAAACAAAGAAAAACCAAATGTTTGATTGTCATTTTATTTTGTCTATGCTAGATTATCTTTTGCCAACTTGGCCTCATACCCAGCCCCCTTCTAGTTTTCCTCCCTGTTTCAGGGCATGCCCGCTGGTATACGTTCCAGGTTACATTCTCTACTACAAGGACCCCAAACGAGATTCAGAAAGTGGAGCAAAAAAAAGAGAGGTGATGTTTCTGTACAGGGAGTTTCAGCCAGACTCGCAGAGGCCTGAGGTCTGCAGAGGATTCTTGGTGAGCTCTTGGAAAATACCAACTTGATGCTACAGAATGAGATAATGGAGCCATATGGGGATTCTTGAAAATGAAGCAGTTCAGAATGATACTACATATGCATGTATATATGTATATATACACATATGTGTATATATATATATATATATATATATATATATATATATATATATATATGTATTTATTGAGATGAGGTCTCACTGCATAGTGCAGGCTGGTCTTAAAATCACTATGTACCCTAGGTTGGCTTCCAACTCACGGAGATGCTCCTGCCTCAGTCTTCTGAGTCCTGGGATTATAGGCATGCACCACCACACCCAGCTAGAATGATACTTTGACTGTTTTATATATGTGAGCCTGTGATGCCTTGCTGACAGTTTCTTTTGGTTCCTACAGCAAAAGATGAATCTGCAGCTGTTCCTTACCTCCGTGTAAAATCACGGAGTGTGCCAGTAGAAGTTCACAATCACTAGATAAAATGAAGGGTCTGTGCAGCTGCTAACTGCACACAGAAGATTTAGCTGCCTTCCTCACGCCAGCATCGCGGTGCAGACCATTTATTGCACTATTTTAAATCATTTGCAATCAAGGACTCAAGAGTGAGTGGTCAGCATGTGACATGCATCTCCATATTTTCATATCAGGAGCCCCTGTAGTGGACCTCAGTCTCCCTCAAGCGGTTGCAGTACATGAGAAAGAACAAGAGTCAAATTGCTGATGGAATGGGGGTCTGGGGGTCACCAGTGTTCATGGGAAGCAAATGGCCACGTAGCAGCCAGAACCTCAGTATTTATTGATCACATCTGTGTCAATGGCAATGCGCGAAGGTCACCGTTTCCGGAAACAGTAATGGCGATTACAACAGACTAATAAGAACAAACCATTCTGGAAAGAGACAAGGGGAAATAAGGCATCTGTAGTTTCTTTGGGGAAGCTATTTACTATTGCTACTGCATTGCTTTAGAGATTCTTTCCATCCTCGGCAGGTCTTGTCTTTCACTGTGAGGCCCACAGTATCAATAGCCACAGGGCTTCAGCTGTGGGCAGAAAAAAGCAAGGAGTTTCCATGTTCCAGGCTGGATCAGAGGGTAAGACTAGGACTGTTTTGGATACGCCCTAGATTGAATTTATAATCTGTGGTCCACGCCATTTCTAGTCCATTACTTCACAGATGATGTTATATTTTTTATAAACTTGACTATGACAATTTCTTTGTTCTGATGCCCAGCAACATCATTACTAGCACAATAAATAAATAATGGATAAGTTAAAACTTTTCAAAATTATGAACATTGTGCACCAAAGGATATTATCGAAAAGTTAAAAGTAGAAAATATTTGTAAATCATCCATCTGATAGGGATGCTCAGACTGTCCAAATCCCTTATAACAAAATAATCAAATGACTCAAATGGAAAATGGAAAACAAAATATGTAAATGATTCAAATAGAAAATGGACAAAAACTTAAAGAGACATTTCTGCAAAGAGATTTACAATAGATCAACAAGTACATCCAAAGGTACTCAAAATAAGCACACAATAGGGATCCAAAGCAAACCTACAAACACCTTTGGCTTGACATCATTAGAATGTTTCTAAATAGAACAATGGAAAGTATCAAACATCAAGATTGTAGAGCAATTCAAAGCCTTTTGTTTTACTACAGGGAATGTACAATGGCATAGTCATTTTGGAAAAGTCTTCAGGTTCAAAAAAGCTAAAATTAGCATTAAAACAACAATAAGGTGGGACTACTGAGCCATAAATAAGAGCAAAATAGAACACAGAAAGCATCATATGTTGGCGAAAGTACGGCACATACAACAGAACTCTCATTCATTGCTGGAGGGCATTTGAGATGGTAGAGAGACTTGGGAAAATAGCCTGGTGATTTCTCATAAACTGACTGTACTTACCATAATATCAAGAAATTGCCTTGGTTTAAACCCAAAGAGGCCAAAAATGCCCACACACAACCTGCACAAGAATATTGGTAGTAATTTTATTTGTAATTATTAAAGCTTGAAGAAATGAAGAAATATTTTAGTAGGTAAAATTGTGATACACCTAAGCACTCAATATTAAATTATCACCCCTCACCAAAAAGAAGTGAATTATCAAGTAAGGAAAAAACCATGAACAGAATTTAAAAGCCCATACCAAGTGCAATAAGCCATTCAGAAAGGCCTACGCACCGTGGCACGGTCTGCAAAAGATAAAATTATGGAGACAATGAAAAGATCAGTACTTGCCGTGGGCAGAAGGTAAGGAGGGATGAAAGCAAAATGCAGAGGATTTTTAGGGCAGTAAAATCTACTGAAGTAATAACATTTACCTTTATAAAATTGTAAAAGTGAGTTAATTACACCCGAACAACTTTTAATTTATAGGTTAAAACTGATTGTGTCGTAATAGAAACTTTTTGTTGATATATGCTCAAATTATATTTGCTAATAAGTTTGCTTACTTGTTTTTAGCTTTTATAATCATGTTAATGAGAAATACAGGCTCTCAGTTTTTGTTGTGTTTATAGTATATCTTGAAATTTTTTTGTTGTTTTTTACTACAGTTAATTGCCTCTGCCACTGGAAAGTCTCATCCTGTTTTACCTCCTTAACTACACCACATAATTTTCTAAAATTCTTAATCATTTTCATTTTAAATATTTTCATAAGACAGACTTTTCAACATTCAAAGAACACAAAATATCAGACCTCCTAAATTTAAAGACTCAACCCAAAAATGGGCATCTGAGACAAATACACTTTCCAGAAGAAATACAAACAGAAAATAAATATATGAAAAAAAATTCAGTATCACTAGTCATTCAAGAAATGTAAATTAAAACAACACTGAAAAGAAGGAAGGGAAAACCAAAAAAATATATGTATATGTATATGTATATGTATATGTATATGTATATAGTAGTTCAGATAGTAATACTATTAATTTCTCTTAGTTCATTGAAAAGAGAAGTTTGTGCTAATATTGTTTGGATAATTAAATGTCAGTAACTTGTACTCTGAGTAATTTAAACATAACAATATGCAAAGTATTAACCATTGTTATCCTCCTGTTGTCTTTTTTTGAAATTATTTTCTCCTTAAAATAAAAACAAAGACAGGATTTTCCTGTGAGGCCCAAGATACTATACTACATTTACATTTTTCTGCTGTGTTATAAAAATAGTTTTGATTTCTGATTCCTCATTATGGAAATGGAAACAATTTTCTCCGTAACTTCCACTTACTGAATAACAGAGTTCATGGATCCTTATTGGTATTTTTTAAATATATTACTTAAAATGCTAGATCTTTTCCTGAGATTTATAACTAAAGCCAAAATATATTGATTGGAATTTCTAATCTAATTTTTAGGTTCTATGTGGAGTCATTCACATTTTGTTAGCATTCTTGGGTGATGAAATACACAGTGGAAATGTAGAGAGATAGATGGATAGATAGATAGATAGAATTTTCTTCTTCATAGATCACGGTGCTATACAATTAAAAGCTTCAGTTGCAGTGGGAAATTATTTTCACATCACGTGTTCTCTAAGTACAGGCCTTTCCAGGCAGCAGAGACTGACTCAAATGCTTTAAATATTAAAATGCTTGAATCGTAAGGTTTAATGAGCCAATTTAAGACAGGGAGTGAGAACCAACTCACACATAGAACACAACATAGAAGCTGGGAGTAGGGGAGGCAAGTGCCTTGACAGGGTCTTCCTCCCCCATCTTATCACCCACCTTCCTTCAATGACCCTTTCTTTACCAGTGTGCTTAGTAGCGCTATAGCTGAAGCTCAGATAAAGGGTACTTTGAGCAAACTCATTTAAACTGCATAGGAAAGTCCTCCAGTTCCTACTTAGAGCAGCTCTATAAGTCATGGAGTGGTCGTGATTTTTTCTTTGTGTCTCAGGCACAAGGATGTACAGAGCTTTCAAAATAAGTGCTACCAATGGTTAATCAATTTGCAATATATGACTACCGGCTCCCTCATGTACCTCATGAATTTAGGTGCCTACTTTTTTTTTTTTTTTGCTTTGTTTTTGTTTTTTGTAGTGCTAGTGTTAGGCTCCCAGGCCTCATACATGATAGGTAAACAATCCAGCCCTGAGCTACATCCTCAGCTCAGTTCTTTCCTTTATCATTACTGTTTGTATCCAACACACATATGCTCCGTATGTTTGAGCTTTAATTTGCATTTCAAGCAGATGACTTTGTTTAATCAACCTTATTTTTTCTTATTTTTTAAAAAAACATTCAAATATTTTAAGAGAATGATAAATGTATATATATGTGAGAAAGAGAGAGAGAAAGGGAGAGAGAGAGAAGGGCAGAGAGAGAGAGAGAGAGAGAGAGAGAGAAATGAAATGGCATAACTACAAATTCCTGTTCTCCAACTTTTCTAGATTTGCAAGACAGGGTCTCGCTATGTAGTTCAGACTAGCCTTTAGCTCACTTTGTACTCCAGACTAGTCTCAAACTTGCAATGATCCTCCTGTCTCAGCCTCCTGTGGATAGGAATTTTAATTGTGTGGCTTCCTCAAAAAACCAGATGCTACAACAATACAGAAACTCTTCACACGTCTGGCAGTCTCAGAGTCCTTCTCAGGGACAGACCAGGGAGAAGGGCTTGCTCCTTTCAACATCAACTCCTGTGCTGCATTTCTACTGGGACTCTTAATTCAACTTTTCCCACATAGTATACCTTTATTTTCTCCAAATTTCTTGCAAACAGTTGAATTTTTGGTGTTTGGAAGTGTTCTTTTGTTTTGTCTACTTTATACGTTCCATGGGAGACTCTTTTTGTATGCACCATGGTAGAACTTGTGATCAAGCTAGGCAGCTGACATCCACCCAGAAAAGTAAGTAAAGATTATCATTGAGCTGTCAGTTTAATAGGAATAACATTAGAATTAGGGATTCCTAAATGAAAATGATTCTAATAATGAAAATGTATAATTATTTTAAGATTAATTTTATGCAAGGCTTAAAATGAACATCTGTATCTTTGTTAAAACAAGTTCTTTTGATTCAGATCGTGTGGAATACACCAAGTTCCCATGGTTTTGTTAAGCATACATTAATTTACCATTGTGGGATCATGAATTCCTGAGAAAAGTGAAGGAGAAGAGCAAATTGAGAGTACATAGAGTTCATTGTTTGTTTTTCTTGGTAGATAAACATGCAAAGAATTGAATCTCAGAATAGGAGATTTGAAACCTGTATTTCTATAACAACAAATGTTAGTGAAACTATGCCCATGTCTAAATTTCATGGAATGGAGGTCCTACATAGAACGAATTCAACTAACTTAACAGTGTGTAGCATTAGAAAAGTACTTAGAGAAGTTAGGAGGAATTATTTTCAGTTCCTGCTGTGGTACAATTTGTTGTAGTTTTTGATACTGATCTTGTCCGTTTCCGTTTGTTTTAATGGGCTGCCCTTAGAAGGTTTTGTCTTCCTAACAAATAGAAATTAAATGCGGGAATTACCTCTCCAATTGCATGTTCCCTGCTAATTATTTCATAATAGAAAGCATATTGGATCACTTCTAAAATACATAGATAACGCCGAAATAGCACACAGACACACATTCAAGAGATATGTAGCTCATTTTATCAAAAAGATTCAGTATATTCCCTAAAACCCTCCATGTGTGCTAGTGTTTACCTTTCCTTCTCTTGAGCCAAATTACTGGCTATTTTAAAATGTGCACAATGTTTTTTAACACACATACTCAGCAACCTGATGATTACAAGACTGTTCTCCAGTGCTTCCAGTACATTTGATATATTTTGAAAGCTTAAAACAAATTCACACAACATTTCTATTATGTGTTGTGAACTATCTGTGATAATATCTACCTTATAGGGCAATAAAAACACATCTTGCCAATAGCAAGAATTTTTGTTAGGATTATACTGTAACAAAATGTACATATTAGAGAAACAAATACAATCAATACACATTTTAATCATCTGTTTTGTTTTTGAAGATATTCAGAATATCTTTATTTGCTGTTTAAGCTTTCTGGAAGAGTTGATGAAGATTATATTAATGGAGGAAACAAACAAAAAGCCCAGAGGTTATATTCATGAAGAGATGTGTTATTGGAGTATTTTTGGTAATAAATATTAATAATAATATATATATTATTAAATGTATATGTTAAAGAAACAGAAAATGATTCATATTTTAATAGATTATTGATAAGTAAGAAGTAGAATATTTTCCTATATTTAAATTACAAATAATATATTGGAATGTTTCCATTTTTGCCTCAAAAATTCCTTTGAGTCAAATCTAACTATGATATGAAGATTCCCTTATTTAAATCATGCTATTTTGTAAATGAAAAAACTAGTCAGGAAAGCCAGATCGATTAAAATCATACTCTCTTATTGACAAAAGATTGATTAGAAACTTGGATGTCAATATCCTTTCCCACGCTATAGAACCTTCCATGAGATGAATAAATTTTAATACCTGACTGTTTACTTAAAAGCTTACAATTCCTTCCTTAACAATCTCATTAAGTAGCTTGCACAAGTTAGGTGCTAACGTATGTCAAAATGCTTTTAAAGTTAGAGAATTTGCCACATGCTGTAAATTAGTCCCTGTTTTTGATACAGTATCCATAATTAAAACAAAAATTTTAGTCAGAGCCATTGTTCAAACCTTTTGATAATGAGAGCTGATGGTGGTTCCAGCAAATGTTTCCATTTTATCTGTCCTATGACTTCAATATATCACCTTCAGTTTTAAGCAATCTGAAGTCATCAAACCTTCTTCTAGATACCTAAAGTTTTCAGAAATGAATACTTCAAATAAAGACTTAGATGGAAAGTCTTGCTGTCACCTTTCACTTTGTGGATTATAAATTACACTTATGCATCTCACAGTGACATCAGATTAATGATATACTACAGAAGCAAGTAATCTGCACGATACATCCTTAATAATGTATCCTTCCAGTTGTCAACATCGTGGCGTTACAGGGGCAGCACATGCACTGTGGTTTTCCCCAGCCTATCATCCATGTAATTGCATGTCACGCCCAGTGATGGGGCAGGCTACTAAATCATATGCTGCCACTTTAATAGAGAGCATTAACTTAATCCTGCCATGAGGTCACTGGAAAAATGAAATCTTTTCTACTATTACTCATTGTCATTGGAACTGGAACTCAATGGATACCTGGATGCAACTGGGGTGTATTGAGATTTCTGTGTACTGTGAGAAGTACTCATTACTGCAGAAACAGGTTTTTCTTTGAGCTGCTTTTGTACTTGGGGAAAAAAAAGAGTTCCCTATTGGGAGTCTAACGTGCTCACATTCCTCATTAAAGGAAAGGAGGAAGAATACACTATTTCCAGCAAATTAAAAGTGCTATTGTCATGTTGACATAAAAACAAATTTTGAAAAAAAAAACTGCCAGAGGAAACATATTGAAATAAATTAAATGTGTTTTTATTTTATTTAGCCATTCTTAAGTTAAAAAAAAATAGGGGTAGTGCCAATGGCTAATAGCTAGAATTCACTAATGCAGATATTTTTGCCTCTTTGACTCATTTAGATCAAATCTGTGATTCAGATTTTTCCTTTAGCACTTTTTTGTTGCGTTTCCCTCTTCTCAAAATTCTGGCATTTCTTTATGTGTTTGTTTTAAGCTCTTAATAGCCTATTTTAAAACTCAGACATAGAATACTTCAAAAAGGTAATTACATCGTTTGTAATAAAATAAATGAATATGTTTTACAAGTTCATTTAATATGCTGCCTCATTCTTGAATAGTAATGACAAAATATGTTATCCATACATATATATATATATGTTTCTATTTTCCTGTCTCGCCTATATATGTGTGTTCTCCATGTATTTTTTGTATATATGTATCTATGTTATTTATCATGCATAATTAGTATTTCATTAGTATACCATACAGTTTATACTATAATTTAAATATATAAATATTAAGCAATATAAAATAGTGTGACATATACATAATTATATAGATACTAAACAATGTATTTTTCTGGATCTTAAACAGAGGCAGACAGATTTCCTTTTCTCATACGGGCGATTCTGCCTCCCACTCTTGTTGAGTGGCTTCTAATAGTCTAGTTGCAATAATATTTGCTCTTTTTATAATGTGAGGGCCTAAAGGAAATTATCTGTGAGCTGGAGATGCTGTTTATTTCACAGGACACTATGACTTCCTTCTTTGATAGAAGGTGATGATGCAGCCATCGGCACCTTACAGCATCAGAACACACTCATTGTGCCAGAGACTCTGTATCCAGCAGACAACAGCTTCCCATCCTCCCCTGCCCAGACCCGACAGCCACTTAGCTACTTTGTTCAGATGAAATGGACTGTTCTGAAAAAACACATGATTGTGGATTCACACTGAATTTTCCTTTGTGTCTGATTTATGTCACTTAGCACATACCTGAATGGTTCCTCCATAGCTAACTATGGGCAAAATTCATCCTTTTTAAACATTAAATAGTATTTCATTGCACGAATGCACCAAGTTTGGTTTATATACTCTTTTGTCTATGGATGTATAAATTGATTTTTCCTCTGGAATAATATATCAATAAACATTAGTGCATGATAACTCTGAGTTTCTCTGAAATGTAGCTACTATGGAAAATAATGACAGTTCCTCAAAACTAAAATATTGAATTACCATCTGATTCATCTATTACCTATATTAGGGTTTATACACAGTAATTGAAGTCAGGGACTTACTGATAATTCTTTTAGGAAAATATTTATAAATTTTAAATTTAAAAATATGATAATTTTTAATGAAAATATTTATAAATTTTAAATATTTATTTATATTTTAAAATATATTTATAATTTATAAATATTTATATTTAAAATTTAGAAATATTTTCCTAAAAATTTATAATATGCAAAAATTAGAAATATGCACAGAAGGAAAGTTTTTAGAAAAAACTCAATTTTTGACTATTTCATCAATGTTTTACTAGATGTTTTACCATGTATTTGATTTGGATATGCCTATCTACTTTACCTCTACAGAATTACACAAAATGTCGAGCTTTACATATAGTAGTAAGCAACAATAGAAGTGATGATTACATTTGAAAGAACACAGAAGGGACAAATAAAAGAAATATAACCGGAAAATGAGTAGAATATCTACTAGAATATTGTTGATAAATCCAAGACAAAATTTCATTAAATAATTTAAGAATGCAAATTAGTGGTATGCAGATTACATATAGACACAGATATTTATGATTAAAATATAGTTGTCGTTAATATCTCTATTGCTCAGTGAGTCAGGACATAATACAATTAAATTTTCTTTCATTTAATGAACAAAATATAATGAAAGAAACATTTATATAGCTAATATTGATTAAATTTTTATGATATTGTCAACAACTATAGAAAATCTAAGGAAAGAAATGTAAAACTGGTAAGGCACTTTAAAAATGTAGACAAGAAATCTACTAACCTTTGAAATAAAAGAAATACTGGAACAATTATGCCAATATTTTCAATGTAACAGATCAATTAATTTCACATTTTATTTACTAGTCTAAATTTCATACTTTATTTGCTTTTTCAAACTTAGAATGTCACACTATAGGCCACTATGTAAATCAGATTTAAGCTTCTTCAGAGTCCTGCAAGTGCGTTGACTGTGGCACTCTTGTCATGTATTAAATGGTGTTTTTGTTGTGACCTGTCTCAAGTATACAGGTGATAAATGATTTGGAAACCATACAAAAATAACAGCATGATATGATATGCCATGTTTTAACTCGATTCAAAACAATACAGATACAAGATATGCGACTGCATCTTATTACATCCACAACCTTTTTAAATGGCCCGCAATTTGAACTCTCGTTGCTTTGTCTGTGGGTATTATCAGTGACTTCAGACAACAAAATTACTTTTTAAATTGCTTATTTACTAGCAATGAGTAAATTTTGACCTTAAACTAAAAAATGCAATAGATACAGATAAATATTTATAAACACATAGATACTACATAGTGAAATTCTAATTATCACAATTGTCTGTTTGGGCTTATTTTTCTGAATTTGTGCACAATAATGTGACATTTTACAGCAATTACAAAAGTAATTAGGTGTGTTAAAAGAATTTGAAAAGAAGTTTTCGGTTACCTAGATTCCACTTCCTGGGCTGTTTTGAGATGTGTGTGTGTGTGCATGTATTTATTCTTGCACAAAATTGTGTGACTTGACAATACTTTTTGCTCTGTGAGATGACTACAGTATGTTTTCATAACTAATGAATATTCTGGTCTTAAGCCTTTGAAAGTATGACCTTACTTAAGTCAGATTGATACGGTGGCCTACGGTGTGACATTGTAAGTTTGAAAAAGCAAATAAAGTATGAAATTTAGACTATTAAATAAAATGTGAAATGCAATTGATGTTATATTGAAAATATATTGATAATTGCACAGATATTTATTTCAAGGATTAGAGATCTTTTGTCTGTTTTAAAGTGAGTACCTCTCCCATTATTTGTTAGGTCATACTGAGGATGTCTGGAAAGTTGAATCGCAGGAGAAACCCAGTTGTGGCAGGTATTCTTACCTCGTTTTTGATGTTTGACTCCTAACTTTTTTTGCTTGGTCTCCTCCTCCCTTCCTTCTGCCACACATCTAAACAGACCAGGAGCCCTTAACCCTCTGTCTTCTTTGTGAAAGTGAAAAATTTAAGCCTGTGTTTGTGGGACATGATCCCTAGCCCCACGTCTCAGCACTGTGGGACCCACATCTGTCCCCTCTCCTTTTCTTAAGTCAGCTCACACCTGCGTCTAGGTCCCAGAAAGCCCTTGAGTTTAAAATGAGCAGAGAATATCTTTGGTCCTGCAAGTAGAATTTGGGTGAGGAGAGATCTCTTGCTTTTGGCAAGGGAACTGTACCACACAGAGAAACAGAGAATTTTTAGACACCTGGGAAGATAGGAAATTAATGTTGATATTCTAAAGGATTTCAGGTAAATATGATGTACTGATGATAAATATTTTACATGGGTAGATGGTCAACACCGTAAGTGAATAAATGGTCTCCCCCAAAACTTGTAGCTACAGAAACCAGACGCAAAGACAGATGGCCAGTAGTGTCAGTTTCATGGGCTTTAGGTGTGTACAGTGGACATGGTCCTGCAATTGGAAGTGCCTCAGAGTGGGCGTAAGGCTGTGCTAGTGCTATTTTGAAATTGCTAGTAATTTTGAAGAAGCTGTATGCAATTCTTCTTTCTTTTTTTTAGTGAGTGCTACAAATTATGATGTGAGTTAGTGAAATAATTCAACTAGCTTGTTATTGCAACCAAAATTGAAATACTCAGCTGCTGTTCCTTGTCTATACAGGTGAGCATGTACTTGGCATGATTTCAGCAAAGGTCTGCAAGCTAAGCTTAATGGCCATTTACAGTACACAGGTCTGTTTTTGTAAACAAGGTTGTATTGGAATGCAGCCAACCAATTCCATTACCTACTCTCTATGGATGCTTTCAAATTAAACTGGTGGATTTAAGTAGCTGTGATCAAGACTATTTGCATGGTGAATCATAAAATACTTACTATCCGAACTTTATATAAAATGTTTGCCTATCCTGGGGTTAGAATTTAGGATAAGTCTGACCATTGGCTATAGGTTCATTAAGGAAGGGGAAATACTTTTCGGCTTTGTTCCAGGGCGTTTCAGAATGTGTGAGGTATAATAATCTCGCTGTTCATATATAGTTTTAAATGCATATTACTCTCCATGGGCTAGAATTGTTAACATTGAAAATTATGTTATCATTTTTTTATCAGTACTTGTATACTAGGATTTATGCAGACATTTAGATTTAGGTGTTTCTATAATTCTATGAGAAATCCTCCCGTTTAAAAGTTATTTTAATTTCATTATTTCACATATTCTTTTTGACAATGTAGTTATTTTTAGTTCATTAATAATTCAGAAAATATTAATACATTATCTAATTCATCAACTCAAGTAATGTACCCTATAGAGTTAGTCTTTGTTATTATATTCTGGACAAATTATATATTTTAAGACTTCAAAGTGATGTTAATGTACATATATATATGAATTATGAAATCAACCTCACTAAATCTCACTCTATCTATTTTGTTAATAGCTTAGTCCTTTCTAGTGATGAGAATATTTGAAACTCACACTAAGAAATTTTGAAATATCTAATATGCTATTGTAAACTGTAAGCAATATGTGCAATACGTTTCAGAAAGAGTATTATCTCTTTCTAATTGAAACTTTCAACCTTGTGCCAATTTCTTTCTTTTCTTTTATTCCTCCAGTTTCTTTTACCTTCTGCTAACAAAATTTTGATTGTTTTATATGCTGTATATTATGACATTATATACATTCACACACATATATATAAAATATAAATATATATAATATATATAATTTTTATTTTCATTGGTACATTTTTGCAATACATAAGCATTTTCTCCTTGTTGGCAATCAGTGCATGTATATAACACATGAGCACTCTCATTTTATTTCCTCCTTCTTTGTCTTTCCTTTCTTTATCTCTTGGTTTCTTTCTCTGTTGCAAAAGAGCTATCCCCCTACTCCCTATTCCCTTTTATTTTTTTCTTTATTTATATTTTGGGTGTTTCCTATTAGAGAAACCATGTGATATTTAAGCTTGTGTGTCTTATTTATTTCATTTAACATGTTCTCAAAGTGTATCTGTTTTCCTACAATGGCTCAAGTTTATGCTTCTTTATGGCAGAGAAATACTCCACACACATTCACATATATGATTTATATATGCAAATTGATGATTATATCCATACATTGACCTCCACACATAAATATATTTGTGATATGCAATGTTTTGATTCACATACATTCGGGGAAAGTGATGACTTCAGTCAAGCAAATCATTTTATCCACCGCCTTCCATGTTATCTTCTCGTGTGTGTGTGTGTGTGTGTGTGCGTGTGTGTTGGACGAGCACCTAAAGTTTAATTTACAGTAACTATTAAATATTGCTAGCAGTAATCTCATGGGGTATACCAGATTTATAGATGTATTCATACTATATAACTATGTTACAGCTTTCAAATTATTTCTCCCTAAATTTTCCCATTCATCCCTGGTAATTACTATTCAATTCTCTTTTTCTAAGTACTGAGCTGGTATTTTCTTCCACATAAAAATGAAATCAGAGTATTTGTGTGTAACCTATTTTTCCTACTGTACTTAGAATATATTGAGTAATATTTCAGGTCTTACTGTCATTTTTGCTACTATCATCATTCTTTTGTAAAAGACTTCTCTAGAATGAGACTAACCTGAAAACATTGGTTAAAGTGTATTGAATTTTCAATTTTAGCAGAATATTTCTTAATTAAAAATAAGAGAATATCGTTAATTTACTTAAATTGAATAGTTGATTCAGTTAAATTGAATAGAAAAACTTTATTCAAATTTTTGAATGCAATGATATAGTAGTATTTGAATTATGGATGTAAGGCAACATTTCCTTTTAGAAAAAGCACTCCATAATCTGAATATATATATATATATATATGCAATGAATATATATATGCAATGATGTTATGCATATATATGACAGATCATTGAAATATAGATGACAAATATTTATAAATATATGCAATATATTTTATTTTGTATTTTATATCCTATATATAGTTCTATATCATATATAGAGTTTGCTTTTACATTTCACTCCCTTGGTGATGTCAAGAAACATTTCCTTATCTATCTCAGTGGTGAAACAAGAAAACAGTCAATGCTTCCCCCTCAAATTGATAATCTATCTGAGCATTTAAAAAATGAGATGTTATCACTGATGGTTAAACTCATCAGTCACAGCATAAGTTAATTTTTCAGGTGTATTGTTCCTGCATGAGTGAGTTAGTGCCGGTGCAGTCCTATCTGTAGTAGATTCAGTGATACTCAGTGAGTCCAGGTGAAGTATACATCCATTAAATGTGTTTTGTTTTCTCTCAGGTGAATTTTTGTACCTAAATTTTAGTTTACATTTTATTCCCTTTAGTGTTGGAGACTGACAGCAGTGCAAATTAACACACTTTATAAAATCAACGTTTTGTGAAAGGAATTTAAGTGTTTCATGCTGTTAATATTTGCAACATTTTAATTTCATTTTTAAAACCTTACTGGTTTTCAACTCATAATGTTACTAATTTACAACGAATGGGTAACAGAAACAAAATTTACAAGAAATATAGTGGCGGGGGGACGACTGGTGTAGAGAACGTCGTTTATCCAGGAAGGACATTGAGTGTCAGAAATCAAAGCTCCTGTTCCAGAACTGTGTATCAATGGCAGGATACAGCATTTGTTCACTTCTCTGCAGTCTTGTCTTTCTAACAGAATATTCTGGACACTTATCTTCCTTGTGTTTATCTGTATCCTGTTCCCTTTTATTACAAGGTAGGATCTATTTTGTGACTGTACTATGACATTTTTGCCCATCTGTTTTTTCATTTCCCTTTGAAGCTATTAGGTTTAAAGCTGTGGGGATGTTTTTGCTCTTGCCTTATGCAGATACATGGTTTTATTTATTTTGCGTAAAAAGCTAGGAGCAGAATTTCTAGGAAGTTCTTTTAGACCTTATGAGAAACTATTGCAACAATTTCCAGAAAAATTCACCTTTTCCCACTCTCCCCAGTAATGCCAGAAGCTTCCAGTGGCTGCAGTCAGGAGAACATGGGCTGGTATCTGCCTTTTAAGTTGTAGCTTTTTAGTCGTGGTAGGCTGATGCACAGATGTTTGCTTTTTTTTTCTTTTCTTTTCTTTTTTTTTTTTTTTTTTCTACAGTCCTGGCATAAAACAGCAGGCCTCCTATATGCCACCACGTTAATCACCACTCAGCCACTGCCCTAGTGAATTTCATTTGTTCTCAAATTTGAATCTCTTGAATTTTAACTATTGCAGATTCCAATATTTGAGGCCCCACATTTTACTTTAAGGATTCCCTGAAAGAAGAAATATTTGTATATGAAATATTTTATTATGGTTTTACATATATAATTCAGGTATGTGGTGTTACCAGAATATTCTGTGTTTAGAACATATAATCCCTTATACAACAGACTTTATTTTTAGCTACATTACTAAAATTATTTGTCTTATACTCACAAGCTTCTGTGTTAATGCCAGTTATTTACTTGTAAATATACAAATATAGATAATAACCTGATACATATATATGACACTATGGTGTCATTATTTTAGGGGAATTCAACTAATATGTTGACGGTTTGACAGGAGTTAGTAAACATTGTATCAAAAACAATCATCCTCTAAATGCCACCAGCACAAATATTTTCTTAAAAAATTTTAAG